>VUQI01005949.1:23670-35774 GCA_015106735.1 Paratilapia polleni
GGCAATACAAGAATGGACATTCTGGACATTACTAATGCAAACTAAACTATAACACTTTGATCAGATAATATAGCTCATAATCTTAATTTTAGAGAGCTTTTCTAAATCTACATTCTTCATGGAAGACAACACCTTGACAAGAATCAGATTTTATTACAGCAGCGTGATGTTCATAGTTCAACTGCAGGTCTAACAGGACTTTGGGGTGCAGGACTGAATCATACTCTTAAGTCCTGCACCCCAAAGTTGAGACAATAGTCATTTATTCTGCCCCACAACCTTCCTCTGGGCCACCAGTCAACCCGACATTGCAATTACTTATGTTTGTTCTGTGTGCTATTTATGTCCACTTTAAACCACGGTGATATAGTGGCCTGGATTAAATTAGACATCAGCCTCCGTTCTGCAGGCAGTCGAGTTTAAGTAGCTGTATTGTAACAGAATAATTGTCACTGAAGATGCACAGTAAACAGACCTGTGAGAAAAAACATGAAGATGGATGTGTACGTGGAGCTAAATGAGCACTTTGATGTTTTCCAGCCTGAATCTAAATTAACCTTTGGCTTCCATCAGTGGCAAGTTTGTAAAACCCACCACTGTTCTCACTGTGCATAATGTCATGCTATACTCTAGCCTATATATAGAACTATAAATGAAATGAAAGTACATTAGTTCAAACAACACATTTTCACATGCATTATAGTCAGTAGCTTAGCAACAGGACACAGTTCAAACTTTTATAAGGTGATTTTCCTTTGTGTTTGTGCGTGTGTGTATGTGTGTGTGTGTGTGTGTGTGTGTGTGTGTGTGTTGGTGAAATCAAGTCATGCTGCATAATATCACAACACCTGAGAAAATATCATGTTCTTAAATGACTGTTTTTGTGTGCATGCTCTTCAAAGCACTGCACACTGTCAGGAACTCTTTGAGTCTTGTTTGATCTCTCAAACAGGGGTGAAGATGGTTATTAGCGCCGCAGTAATGAGCTTTCATTTTTCTTACCCAGCACCCTGTTCACTGGTGCTCTCTTCCCCCATTCCCTACTTCATTCACCCTTTTCAAACCTCTGCCTCTCACACTGGGCATGTTTTACCTTGTAATAGGGTGGATGGTATAAATGGTGCCTTGCCATCCTAATTACTATCACCCTCTTTGATTTCAAGGACCCATATTATGGCAGCTTTTTGTTGTTAATGAGGCTTGCGACATGTTGCTCGGGGGAAGGAATACAACCTGTGTAGCTCAGGTCACCTTGACTTCAATTCACCTACTGATGGGAAAACACTATGAGCCATATGTGTAAAATGTGAAGCCAAAAAGGTTACTAATAATCTGCTGTTTACATTATTTAGTCGTAGCAGTCTATACCAACATGGATCCAATTCAATCAATTTTATTTGTATAGCACCAATTTACAACAAAAGTAAGGCATTTTATTTTGTAGGGTCAACACATTACAATGTCATGAAAAAGATGAGCATAGAAAGATGACAAACACACAATATCAACTGAGAATAATAGTGAGAAAAGATGAACGTATTCAACGTGATGTCAGTTACTGCTTTGTTAGAAATTTGTTACAAATTTAGCAGATGTAACGGTGCTTTTACACCGAAAGGGAGAGCAAAGTTTTTTATCTTGCATTCGGTGTGAAAGTACCATTACTTACATGAATACTGTTGGATTGAAAACCCATGAATATTAAACCCGAACAGCCAAAGGGATGAGGAGTAGTACAGCCATCAGCTGAAATCAAGTTACTGAAACATACCTTCAAGATTTAACATCAAGCCCTAAGATTATGCTCCCTTTCTCCAAACTCTCTCCTTTTTCTCTTGTCAAATGCACAGAGAAAGCCTTTATGTAAGTACTTTCTTTGTATTGTGCTTTCACAGAACCAGACTTTGTTGTAATTCCACTCAAATTCAGTCCAGTCCTTGTACCTGACCATTTTAAGAGGAATGGATTTTTTTTGTTTGTTAAGCCACTCAACGCTGACCTATAAATCCTTCAAGCATAAAGAAGCACCTAACTCAAGGGGTGAACCAGTGTTGTGTCTACACATTACAGACAACTTAGCAAAGAACCAATTTTAAATTGTTTCTTTAGGCACTTTATTATTAGCAGCCTGTCACAAAAATACATAAAAAATACACCAAAAAAAAAAACAGTTTTGGCCTTTATGGATAGTTTCCCTCCTCTTAAAAACGCTGAGTGGGGTGAATTTTTTTTTTTTTAACTCGTCCATCTGGATAACCAAGTTAGGGGTGTCTCCACGTTGATTGACACAGTCAGCTGGAGCCAATCTTTGCCTCATCTACTACTCTGAGTCATTAAACTGGACCTCTTCACTGTGTGTGTGTGTGTGTGTGTGTGTGCTGCTGGAGCTTTTTGGAGCATTTTTAATGGATCATCTGACTAATGTTATGGCTTGCTGTGTGGTACAGACCATCTCAGAAGTTTGTGCTTCAGTTTTGGTGAGTGAGATTCTAGTATTTGCTTACTCTGTTACTTAGCACTAATTAGCTGATATGTGTGTGTTTGTGTTGCACCCATAAAGTTTATTAATGCAGCTTGCTAACCAAGCATCCATGTATGGTAACTTCTATCTCCAAAAAAACAACATAGCAGCAGAAAAACACACTTCCAAATGTGGAGTCCAAACATCACTGTGGCCATGTCCACTTTTTCATGCTGTCTATGGGACTGAATCCTTTTTGGAGCCAGCCTCAAGAACCTGCAATTTCTGGCACTTTGCATTGGCTTAATTTTTCAGCCCTGAAGGAAGCCTCATGGTAAGAAGGCACATAAATCTCAAAAGAGGAATTCTTAGGTGAGGGTTGAACATGATAACTTAAGAAAATTCAGTTTATTTAATCTGTGGGTGGAAAAAAACAGCACCCAAAAGGCAAAACGTCGAGCTCTGGTTCTCCAAAAAAATTTATATTTCATGAAACATTATTTTAAAATCTGATTGAAAGTAAACACAACTGACTGGAAGAGGTATTTTGCTAGATGCAATAAAGATATCAGTCTAAGACAGTTACTTACCAGCCGATGTAAAGCTACTTTCGGCTGCTCCCTTGTTACAAGGGGTTGCCACAGTGGGTGGCTATGAATGTTTGATTTGGCAGACTTTAGGCTGGATGCCCATCCCGATCCTGATCCCAAAAGGGGATTTGTATCTCCAGCTGGAATCGAACTGGCAACCTTTTGCTTGTCAGGCAAATATGTAAATCACAGTTAATGTAATCCCCCTAATTTCTGTTTACCAAGTGTAAACTGGTCTCAGCTAGCAAGTGCAGTCTTACTGTGCATGCCAAAACACAGCATCACAGAGAAGAAAAATCTTGTGAGCTTCAGTAGCTCACCTCCAGTCAGACAGTTTATGATGCATGACCAAAATGGTTTCTAGCTTCTGGGTTTGCTTCTGTTTTATGCAGTTCAATCAAATGTAGTGTTCTGGGAATATTTAACTTGTCTTAATTTAGTGGAAAATTTGTCCATCTGGTATTTTAGTCAAACCTTTTATTTTTGCTCTGTTCTTGTTGTTGTCTGTGTAGATCATCGAGTTCCCTCTTCTTTCAGGATTTTTGTGTCTTGTCTCCAAATCTTTTTGTGGTGGTATTTCTGGGAGCTTCCCTCTGATTTTCTTTTGAAGAGCATCTCTGTGGGGCTCTTACCTGTGGTTGGGTAAGATCAATAGACTGATAAGTTTGGAGGTACACACAGAGTTACTTTGTACAGTCTAGTCCTTCAGATTGTGCAATGTGTATCCTTTTCATAAGTGAAGAATAAAGTCTCTCCATTTCACAGTTGGTTTATGCCCACTGTGGTGTCACTTTCCCATGCAGTCACCTTATTTGTGGTACTTGACTATAGGCTCTCCTTTTTGTAATATTTGTAATAATAGTGTATCTACCAGCGTAGAGCTTCCTGTTGGTAGGAAGCCCAGGAAGTCCATCTAGTGTTGTTTGTTGTAGTGGTGCAGGTACACCAGGTCATGCCACCATCTGGCAACCTTGACATGATTTCACATTTCTCTGAAGACTTATCCATTACAGGCCAATATACTGGATATTACATATAAAGTGCCCATAATGCTCAAATATCCCTCATGGGCCAATGCTAGGGCCCTGGTTCTTAGTGTTTGTGGTTTAAACCTGTGTGTCTCCCACAATACTTACTGTTCAGGCACCATAAACTGTATATAAGATGTATATAAGATGAGCATCCCCATTGGTTAGTGAAGTTTTTGATGTCGCCCTCTTGGTGTTTTGAAACTGGATGTGACGTGCGAGTGGTGGATCTGACTGAGCACTCATACTGTAGCGACTTGTCGAAAATAGGGTAAACCTGCCCTTAAAGTTTACCCTGCTTTATTATCCTGTTTGACTCTAAATGCATCCATAATTTACAAAACAGACATCATCATCATAAACTGATCTAGAGTGCTCACTGAGGTCACAGAGGTCAAAAGGGAGCAAAGGGGTATATCCAGGCTACTTTTTTTTTTTTTTTAACCAAACCGATTTTCTTAGCTCTTCATCTGCTGGTCCACTCCACTCCATTTGTCTTGTAGTTAGTGCTCTTGAAATTGCATCTGTAGCATCATACCTCACATGCAGTCCTGTGAAAAACTAAGCCACCCCACGATGGCTTAGTTTTTCTAACACTAACACCCCATGATTCAGTAGCTTGTAGAAACATCTTTAGCAGCAATAACTTATAGTAATTGTTTTCTGTATGACTTATCAGTCTCTCACATCGTTGTGGAGGAACTCTTCTTTGCACTGTTCATTCATACACTTCAGTTCATTGAGGTATTTTAAGGTCCCACCACAGCATTTCAGTTGGGTTGAGATCTGGACTTTGACTGGGCCATTCCAACACCTTGATTCTTTTCTTTTTCAGCAGTTCTGTTGTATATTTGTTTGGAATCATTGTCCTGTTGCATGACCCAGTTTCGGGCAAGCCTTAGCTGTTACACAGATGGCATCACAATTGACTTACCACTCCACCACTGTGCTTGACAGTTGGTATGAGGTGTTTTTGCTGATACGCTGTGTTTAGTTTTCTCCAAATGTGGCACTGTGTATTACGGCCAGACATCTCCATTTTGGTCTCATCTGTCCAAAGCACATTGTTCCAGAAGTCTTGTGGTTTGTTCAGATGCAACTTTGCAAACCTAAGTCGTGCTGCCATGTTCTTTTTAGAGAGAAGAGGCTTTCTCCTGGAAACCCTTCCAAACAAGCCATACTTCTTCAATCTTTTTTCTAATTGTACTGTCATGAACTTTAACATTAAAAATGCTAACTGAGGCCCATAGAGTCCGAGATGTAGCTCTTGGGTTTTTTGCAGTTTCTCTGAGCACTGCACGGTCTGACCTTGAGGTGAATTTTCTGGGATGTCCGCTCCTGGTAAGATTGTGTTGTCTTAACACACACCTGAATGCTCCAGACCAGCAAACAGCCAAAACGTCTGCTTTCATGGAGGTGGTCACACTTGCTGATGATCATTTAATTGAGTGTGTTTGATTAGCAGCACCTAGCTGCTACTTAACCTTTTAATTCCTATGGAAATAGCAAGTGTGTACTTAGGTTTTCACAGAACTGCATAGAGTCCTGTAAAAACGTACTTTTTCACACAACTGTGTTCCTTTGCTCCTCTGTCACTTTCTTTCCCAGCAGTCTACGGAAATTGCTTGAAATATTATCTCTTCCTGGCATATGAACCACCCAAAAATCACAGAGGTAGAGACTTAGAGGCTATTTGATGCCCCAAACTTAGATAACGTATCTGTTAGGCTTCTGCTCCCATAGCATAAATACCATTTCTCTTTGTTGTCATTGTATTAGGACTGTTACTATGCCAAGATCACCATAGACACCCAGTTAATACTACTTTAAATAAAAATCTTCTAACCTGCCAGTTTAATGGAGCCATGGATAGATTACAAATAGACTGAGAAAGAGAGATTGTGACAGTCTCATTGGTCTCGTAAGGATGCATTCCTTGAAAGACCATATGCTGGTATGAGCAGGATGGTGTTGGTTCCTTCATTTTTAGATGGATGAGGCACACCAATGAGTATATCAGGAGAAACTATATTAAAAAAGTGGTCCAAGCACTAATCTGTGAGGTATGTCTTTGTGGTGGTAGTGGGGCAATGATGGCTTTGGACACGGACCTTTCATTGTAGACTTATTTTATTACATGCACCTTCAGAGCTGGTCAGAGCATTAACAGTTATAAAGACACAACAAAAGCTTTCAACAGCCTCAAACAGTTAACAATCATTTATAAAGGCACAAAAAGCAAGTTGAAAGATACTGCACCATACACCTGACTCGGTACATAAAAAATACTTATTTCAAGTACAGCTGCACTAACTACTGCAATTACAGCACAAAAATATTACTATATGACATCTACATTGTATTTCTCAGTTCAGAGAGGAAAATACTGCACTACTGGCTCCAATGTGGCAATTCAGTCATCAAACATCATAACATAAACACCTGTATTCATGCAGAAGGACGTATGCAACTCAGCCTGAGAGAAAAAAAGGAATACCTGAGTAAAGCAACACTGCAATGACGGGGGAAAAAGAAAATTAACACTGAAACATGCTTAAATGGACTAAAAAAGAAGAATCAAAACAGGATGAAAGTAGGGTGCCTACTGTATAGATTTTTAAATGAACCAATTGCTACTGCAGTGAACAGATTTTATATTTTTAGCTGACTTTGAACCTTGTTTAGGCACTTAAGGTAAAGACATTTTGACAGTGATAATTAGCAGGGGCGATTCATCCTTAATGTCAACAGTAGGAACTTTTGATCACTGTACATATTCTTGAGGAGTTGGCTGCACCAGCTGTTTGTAAATCCAAAGTCCTGTCATAAGTTATAATAAAATTCTGGATAGTGACAAATGGGTTTAACTGTTGCGCAAATAAATAATGTCCAATCAAAAGCACGTAAATGGACCGAACCCTGCAAGCTTGTTGCTCGAGCTGCACTGCGTCATGCACAGATAGCATACCAAAAACACCTTCCCAAATTGGCAGTCTATTTAAGATCCAGAATTTCCCATTTCACCCTGTGACATCTCAGGGCTGCTCCTGCCCTGCATTGCTGTCTACGGTTTCAACCCTCCAACCCATTTATGCGGGTTGAAACCTTTATGGGGGTGATAACCGACATACTATGACCCCACTCCCACCATCTTGGATGCAGTCCTAACCTGCTCCTGCTAACAACTGGCTGACATTGGAGGGTCGTCAGCTGAAGCAGCTCACCTGAGCCTTCCAGGCTATAAAAGCTGGCCCAGATGAACTGCTCAGGGCTCCCTCTTAACATCAATCCTTTCTGGTGTATTTTGTTAGTTTATTTTCAACAGATTATATTTTATTTATGTAAACCTCTTGTGTGGACTCTCTCCTTGTCACATACTTTGAGCCAGTTTGTGGTAACACCAAATTCTGTATTCTGCCAGTGATTTCAAATGTGGGTTGTTTGAACTATGTAAATGGAAAGTTGGTATTCATGTAAATAACCTATAAAGTAACGGTTTCTGGGGAAAAGAGATGTCTTGAACTTATTTGTAGATATACACAGATATGTGTGTATGTGTTATGGTGGTAAAATGTGGCCCTAGAGACAGCAGTCAGTAAAAAATGTGGTTTCCAGTACTTTGGCTAAGTGCTTACATCTGTCTGTCTCATATTCTGTCATTGTGTAACCATGCATGACACAATAATAATGTTTAAGGGCCCTGTGGTTGAGAACAAAATGAAGGTCGGTTTGAAAATGGGTGTGGTCCGCTCAATAAGAACTGAATCAGACAATATTTAAATTTTGGACTAACTCCCATTGCTAGATATCTGGTGCAGAAATACACTATATGGACAAAAGTACTGTTCCACCTACGCATTACACCTACAGGAGCTGCTCGGCCATGGAAATCCATGTCATCACTTTTTTTTAAAAAACTCTGACTGGATAAGGAAAAAGTTCATGTCAGCTTGCAACAGTTAAAGTTGGCATTTACAGGGTGTAAATATTAAGAAACAACTAACCTCTGTATGAAGACTAGTCCCTATAGTGCATCCCCTTTTAAATTAGTGTAAATATCCACTTACATAGCAAACCTTCAGCTTATAACAAGGCTCATCTTGAACCTGCAAACTGCTGGTGCATCCGGCTTCACATCTGTTGTTATAATCAGATAAATGAAAAAGATAAAAGCTGTGTGAAGGATAGACAGTAAATTACATGCTAGAGGGATACACATTCATAGATTCCCCACATATACCACATATTTTTTTAACAAAATGTTAACTTATGTTATATTTTCTTTAGCTTTTTGCATATTTTTCTTTCTCTGCTACAATTAAACTGCAAAAATGGCAAATTAATACTAACACTGTAATGGCAATGAGCTTTAGAAAAGAGTGCCAGTACTGAGAGCAAGTAACCAGATGATTCTTTTCAACATTTTTTCCCACAATACAATTCAAACAATTCAGTTGTATTGTTGTAAAAAACCGTCTGTGCTAATCAGTGAAATAGTTTCTCTTACCATAGTTTTGCAGCATTTTCCTTGTTACATCAATATGATGCCAGTAATAGCTTTTCTCAGGTGATGACGGTCGGTGGTCCAGCATTCTACAAATTTAACACTGGCATTCTTCTCTTTCAAACTCAAATCAGTGGCATAACTCAGATAGCTTCATTGCTAACAGTGATCCAGATACAGTAAATGGCACCAGCGAGGTAACAGCTTGCACACACTGTAGTGCCTCTGAAGAGCCTGTGATATGTTTGGAGGAACAGCACACAAACAGAAGGAAATACACACTGTTCACAACTGCAACGCAAAATCAGACTCCAGAGGACAAACTGCTGATCAGAGAATAGCATGGCCTCAGTTAGCATAGTATCATAAGGGATTGAGTACTTTCAGTCCTGGGCTGGCATGCCTCAGACACTGTTAGGGTTGTAACAAAGCATGTTCAGTTGCAGGTTTTCATCCCAGTGTCTGAGGATGATGAAGAGCTGATTAGCAGCAGCCTTGATTGAGGCTAAATCTCGGCCCTCTGGGATGTCCTGCGCACTCAGCCACATGCTGGCCTTAGCGGCTACCAGTTCCCATTCTATAAAATAGCTGGCAGAGCTGTGCTCCAGCCAGGCAAGGGCCACTGCTGTGGCCCACACCATGCTTTCTAGAGGCGATGTTGTTTCCAAGCCCCCTGACCCAGAGCTCTGTGCACTGTCCACCGGGGAGTATGGGGAGAGTGGGACATCGGCACCAGCGGATGGGCTGGCTAACGAGGAGGGACCAGCATTTGTCCAGGTGCTCCTGGACAGATGAGACGGGCTGTGAATGCCTGTGGTGTGCTCTGCAGGTTGCTGATATGGTTCTTGCTCAAATGGTGATCTGCATCCGTCATCAGCACTCTCAGTGCGGCGGCTGCTGGAGTGAGACAAGTGACTCAGGCTGGTGCGGTGGCTGGTGAAGGGGGATGTCCACTTTAGCTTGTCCATGGGTACATTAATGGCATCACACAGAGCTGCATCCAGGGGAAATGCACCACAAGCCAACTGCAACAACACCTGCACAGAAAGAAATAGTTGGAAAATGTATTCATTTATTTATTACAGCCTTTAATCAATCAGCAGTGAAGCAGAGGGGGAATATATTTGGACTGCATCCAAAATCGATTCTTAGTGGGCAGATTGTGTTTTTCTTTCTGCATATCAATAAAAAAAGAAGTGAGGGAGCAACTCCACAACTGATTCAAATTCATACTGCTCTTCTGCACCGCATTTTTTACTGCTCCAATCAGCAGCTTGTTGTGAAGAGTTCTGACCAAGGATTCCTCGCTGCCAAAGGAAGAGGAAACCATTTCATGAGCAGCTATTCTACATATCTTTTATTCTGCAGCTATTCATTTCTGACATACTTTTTGCACTGAATCTGGAAAGTGCAAAATAATATACGGACAGTGTGCCGTGCGCTGTGCAATTAGAGGTCCCTTCAAGGTCTTGGTTAATGGAAGGGAGAGTCATGGTCTTATAATATTAAGTATTTATACTGTATTGTAAGCACCCTATTACTCCATCTATCGTTCCAATTTCTTTTGCAAGGTAGAAAAAAAAAACAGAATTTGTAGTTTCCTTATAGATACAAGCCTAGGCCAGCTGTAAAATATATTTACTGTTTACATAATTCTCTTTTATTCTGTGTGTATATAATGTATGACTGTCCCTTTTTTCTTAACTGTATTATTTTTATTTTTATGAATTTTTTTTATTTGAGAGACTGCATGAATTTTCAAACAAAGGGATTTGATATGTTGGATTTAAATCTACACTACGGCATGCTTGCATGCTGTGCACCTTATGCCTCGGGACTATTCAGAACAGCCAGAACAATAGCTTATTGTTGACTCTAACTCAACAGACTCTGACACATTCACAGTCTCTGTCAGCTCAAGTTAGTGTACATCAAAGAAAAAAAAACATTCACATGTAAAGATCTGCAGCCCACCAGAGGAATGTAGTCTTTGTTCTCATTGTCGCTCTCTCCAATTGAATCACCGGACTTGCTGTGAGATCGACACATGAATCCTTTGGCAGCTCGAGTTAGCAGACGAGTCCTGCTGAGGGCCAGCCTTGCAGAGGAGAGGGGGTGCAGAGGTAAATTACAGTGTACTGTATGTGAAACACGCCACCATTAGATTTAATCCACTTACTGTAGGGAGATAGAAAAACAACTCTTTCTTTATTTACTTTAATCTAAAGATTTACGTATTATAGAATCCAATAAAAAAAAAAAAAGGGAAATTGTTTTTTATAGGTAATAAGGTTTGGGGGGTTTTTTTAGCCATGCTAAGCAGTGTGGGTCTAGGGACGGAAATGCCTTCATTTATACTGAAATATCTCCAACAACTATTGAATGGATTGATGTGAAACTGTACAGACCATGTACATTTTAAGGAGAACTAGCATCAAAGTCTGAAAAAGTTGAATCAATGCAGAATTGCCTTAAACCTGCATTCCCTTCTAATGGCCAGCAGGGGGCAACTCCTGAAGAAATACAATTGTATAGAAATCTTTGAGAAAATGGCTATGCTGATAATTGATTTATGACCTCAGTAAACACTGTCCTAATGAATTTATGGTGTCATTCACTAGTTTAAAGTCTTAGTGAAACAGTAAGGTCCACCTGTTTTTGGACAAAGACAGTTTTTTTTTTTTTAATTTGCCTCTGTACACCAACACAATGGATTTTAAATCAAGCAATCTATGTGTGATTGAAGTGCAGACTTTCAGCTTTAATTTAAGGGGTTTTACAAAAACTTTGCATTAACTGCTTAGGAATTTCAGACGTTTTTATAGTCCCCCATTTTCAGAGGCTCAACATTAACTGAACAATTGATTGACAAGCGGTTTCATGGCCAGGGGAGCCCTGTCCCCTTGACAAATTATGAAGTTATAATATCTGAAGTTGATTCAAAGTGTTCAATTTGTATTTTATAGCTTTTCACTGTAATGTTTGATATGAAGCCCAAAGAGATGCCGATGCAAGGGAAGGAGGCCATCATTAGGCTGAAAAAACAAAATATACACTATATTGCCAAAAGAATTCGCTCGTCTGCCTTCACACGCATATAAACTTGATTGACATCCCATCCTTAATCCATAGGGTTTAATATGATGTCGGCCCACCCTTTGCAGCTATAACAGCTTCAACTCTTCTGGGAAGGCTTTCCACAAGGTTTAGGAGTGTGTTTATGGGAATTTTTGACCATTCTTCTAGAAGTGCATTTGTGAGGTCAGACACTGATGTTGGACGAGAAGGCCTGGCTCACAGTCTCCACTCTAATTCATCCCAAAGGTGTTCTATCGGGTTGAGGTCAGGACTCTGTGCAGGCCAGTCAAGTTCTTCCACACCAAACTCGCTCATCCATGTCTTTATGGACCTTGCTTTGTGCACTGGTGCGCAGTCATGTTGGAACAGGAAGGGGCCATCCCCAAACTGTTCCCACAAAGTTAGGAGCATGAAATTGTCCAAAATGTCTTGGTATGCTGAAG
>VUQI01005951.1:4718-16325 GCA_015106735.1 Paratilapia polleni
CTTCCTCATACAGTACCACAGTTCCTCTCTTGGCACCCTATCATCTGCTTTCTCTAGATCCACAAAGACACAGTGCAACTCCTTCTGACCATACTCTATACTTCTCCATCAACACTCTCAAAGCAAACATCACATCTGTAGTGCTCTTTCTCAGCATGAAACCATACTACTCGCCACCTCTCTCCTTAACCTAGCTTCAACAACTCCTTTTCTCCTTCCTTAGTCTCCAGCCTCACATACAGCTCACTATGAGCCATTTCCTTTGTCTTTGCCATCTCTCTTTGCCCTGCACCAAGCCTCCCAGTACTCCTGTCTACTTTCTTCATCTCCCTGACTTTTTCTTTGCTAACCTTTTCCTTTGAATTTTTTTCTGTACTTCCTCATTCCACCACCAAGTCTTCTTTCCTCTGTCCAGAGGATACACCAAACAGCTTCTTGGCAGTTTCCCTCACCACTTCAACTGTACTTTTCCACTCATCTGGTAACATATCCCTACCACCCAGAGCCTGTCTCAACTCCTCCCTGAACTCTGCGCAGCATTCTTCCTTCTTCAGCTTCCACTATTTAATCATTGGCTTTGCCTTTACTCGATTCCTCTTCTTGATTTCCAAAGTGATCCTACAGAGTACCATCCGATGCTGCCTAGCTACGTTCTGCCGTGATTGTCTCTCCTATCTGTTTCAGATTGCACCTTCTTCTGCGTAGGATATAGTCCACCTGTGTGTACCTTCCTCCAGTCCTATATGCCACCCTATGTTCCTCCCTCTTCTTGAAGTACATATTCATCACAGCCATTTCCATCCTTTTCACAAAACCCACCACCATCTGTCCTTCCATATTTCTGTCCTTAACACCATACCTGTCCAACACTTCCTCATCACCTCTCTTCCCTTCACCTATGTGTCCACTGAAGTCTGCTCCAGTCACCACTCTCTTTTCTCTGGGGACACTCTCTACCACTTCATCCAACTTACTCTGGAATTCTTCTTCTGACATCCAACTTGTGGGGTATATGTACTAAATGCTTAGCATTTTAAAGTCACATTCAGAAATTTCTCAGCTTCTTGCAATAAATAAAATATATCTTGTCTTAGTGTTCATTTATTAAAAACAGCTTCCTTGCTGGATCCTGTCACTTACAGTCTATATGGATGCTCGATGATATTGATATTTTTTCAATAGTGCCAACACAAATTTCTCATCATGGGCTGACATAGCAGGTGCTCCTTCTCCTTTCTTCTTTTTCTTCTGGTCAGTTTTTCTTTTTTCAAATCAACGTTGATGTATAACTATTTCCTTTTTTACTTTGAAATTAAGTCAAAAATAATACACTAAGTCTAAGGGGGTGGATTATGCAGGGCACCATCCATCCTGCTTGATTTTGGGAAACTGCAAGCGACACACTTACGCTGTACAGTCCTTTGTCTTTCTCCTTTAATCTCTCACTTAAACATAAACAGACAAGTTTTTATGATCTTTTACACGGGAAAGGCTTAACTAAACTGAAACATACTCCCTGTACAGTGGACAGCATTAGGACTGTGGAACAACATAGCAGTTGTGTAGTGGCATACTTTAGAAGTTTTGAAATCCAGGAAGTCTCATAAGTGGTTTCCAGACTTACAGGACAGTTAATCAGGCAAAATAAAATTTCTCTTCTTATGAGAGAATTGCCAATTTGTAAATCATTTGATATTCTTTTTGTTTAATTTCTTTACTCAGTCCACTTTTAAAAAAAAATTAATTAAAAAAGATACCTAAACTCAAGTGCTGTAATTCAAGAGAACTTTAGAATGGTGATTTATTTTGTGGTATTAAACTTACAAAGAGCAATGGAGAAAAGTTGCAGAGTATGTATTCTTGACATTCTTGTAATACAAAATGTGCTCACAGGGATTTCTAATTTATGTTCCAATTTCAAACCATACCGTTCACACCAATGGTATTTTGATGAAATCTGCAGAGTCCTTGCATGAACCCTATCTCCTGAAAAGTAAGTTAACATGCAATTTACAGTATTAGCTCATTGTGTTTTGTGGATACAAAAAAAGCTAGATAACTTTTTTTTTTCGAAAAGGTGAAAATTGTAGAAAAACTTTGTAAGACAAAAGAGAGGTGTGTTCAGTACGACATTTGTGTTTTGTAGTAAACAAACTGTAAAGTATTCACATTTTCTGCCTAAGGGATTATTTAGGCTTTTATGGTTATGTTAAACCAATAAAGCACTTTAAAGCCAAGGTTACAGGATGTGCACAGTTTGGAGTTTATGTTGAAAAAATGAAAGCATAACACAGTGTGACAGGTGGTTTGCATGCATTCCAAGCTGTTCATTGAACTGTTCTCTATGCTTTGTCAATTGATCCTGTTCCAGCTCTGTATGATAACAGAGAAAGGGGGTGTCCGTAATATGGTCAGCTTAGACATACAGCTCTGGCTGCGAGCACAGAAGCCCCGCTCACCTGCAATTTAAACCAAGTGTTTATGAGGGGCAGCCAATCAAAGCTGGTTCAAAGTGAGAGGGAAGGAAGCTAAAATGGCTTTTTTTACACAAAGAATGATTTTATGGGCTGCACCACCCAGAATAAGCTAAAGAAGAAATACTTTGAACGGTGAATCATGCCAAGCTCTCTAGTAGAGTCCAAGAATAAATAGCTGTAAATGAGCCAAACTGGTCCACTTTATGTAAAGTGCTTGTGGTAACCTCACCTTTGCATTTTAGAAAATATCTATGGGACTATCTGAAGGACTGACGGAGCTGGAGGAAACTTCCCTCTAAAGCAGTCTTACAAACTGACTGATATTTTGTTAGTGATCCTAAATAGATCAATACTCTGCATATTGGGATCAGATGTCATCTTACATGAATGTTACACTTTCCACATTATCAAATACCCAAGGGTCCACTAGGGTCCACATCTGCAAGGCTTTGAGCTCTCCAATTGCTGTAACCACACTACTGCCATAAGGACAACAACTGTGCAGGAATCTTTCAAACAGACTACAAAGTAGTATATTAACAACTATGCATCTGTCGACCATGTGAATATCCTCAAGTAATTACAATCTCTTCCTTATTCTTCAGTACTCTAGCTCCAGTTTATGCTTGAACATTTCATACCCAAAATGAATAAAGTATAGCTCTTATACTACAATGTCTGGTAAAGAAACAGTTCATTAATTAAAGATGTAATTTCTGCCTCACCAAAATTTACAATTTTGGGGTGAAAAGAGTTGGAGCCCAAAATCTCTGCAAAATCATAGCCTCACATCTGAACATTATCTGTGCCAAAAGTTATACTAATACAGTGAAGAGAAGAGCAAAGATAGAGAGATTGTATATAACCATATTTACATGGCCATTTCAGCCATTTCTGTGCCATCTGAAATTCCTCAGGTCTTATTTGGTATGACATTGTGTAATAATTTAATATGTTAAAATGTTTTGGAATGTGTAATAAGGCTACCACCCTATTGTTGCTAGCATGTGTACTGACACATAATGATCTCAGCTTACCTGAGTACAATAATCTCTCCGATTGGTCAATTTAGATGGTTCACCCTTTTATTGAAAGATCTGGAGCTCTAGAAAGTAGTACATTTGGGTAACATTGTGTCAATACTACAATTAAACAACTAGAGACACAGAGAGAGAGAGAGAGAGAGAGGCCTTCTGTTCCCATGGAAGGCTACAATTCATTCCCACCTATCTATTTTCTCTTATCAAACTAGGGTCACAGGGGGGCCAGAACCCATTTCAGCTGACACCAGGTGAGAGGAAGGGTACACCCTGGACAGGTCACCAGTCTATTGCAGGGCTCACACAGAGAGAAAGACAACCCTTCATGCTCACATCTATGTCCACTTAACCTAATGTGTATGTCTTTGGACTGTGAGAGAAAACTGGAGCAGCCAGAGGAAACCCACATAGGCACAGAGAGAATAAGCAAATTCAACACAGAAAGAACCTAACATAACCTAACATGCACATGTTTGGACTGTGAAAGGAAGATGGAGTACCCAGAGAGAACCCATGCAGGCATAGGGAGAACATGCAGACTTCACACAGAAAGACCCTAACTTAACCTAACATGCATGTCCAAAGACACGCATTTTAGATTAATTGGTGATTCTAAATTGGCTGTAGGTGTGACTGTGAGCATGAATGGGTGTCTGTCTCCCTGTGTTCACCCTGCAATAGACTTGTCCAGGGTGTACCCCACCTTTACCCCATGACAGCTGGGGTAGTTCCCAGCCCGACCGCAACCCTAAATTGGATAAACTGTTAAAAAAAATGCATGGGTGTGTGAATACATAGCTAATAAACAGCCATTTTATGATTAAATCTACAAAATAAATAAATCACAAAGATAGGCTAACATTGTGTAGATAACATGATTTCTATTTCATAAAGCTCGACCAACACTGGGTTTTTACAGAGAAAAAAAATCCCTATAAAAAGCCCTATATCGTTGTAGCACATGCACCCTCTCTCTGTTTCTCTACCTGCTTCTCTGCACATAATGTTAGACAAGTCACCTGATGAAATGGAACGTGGTGCTTATTTTTCAGTGCTTAGGCTAATTGTTTTGCTTATCTCTGTCATGGCCCTAGGTTTTCGAAAAGTGTGTTGAAATTTAGATTCTTTCATTTACTAAGCTTTGTTTCCTGTTTTGATTTCATTGTTATACTAGTGATAAATTTTCGTTCCTGCTTCACTTCTTGTGTTTCTAGTACACTCAATGTTTCCCTCTCTTGCCTCCCTCTATCTTGTCTATGTGTTACTGCCTGTGTCCTCCTGTTCCCCTGCCTCATTCATCTTTAGTGGTAGTCTTCCTTTCTCCTGTTTGCTGCTTATTTCCCGTTTTACCTTGAAGGTTAGTTTATGTATATTATTATGTATATTTCTAGTTTTACTTTCTGTTCTTTTCTCTCCTTTGTGATTATCTGCCCTGCCCTCATTAGTTTCACCTGTTTTTGACCGTCTCACCTGTGCTGTCTTCCCAGTTCTGTCTCATTGTGTTATCACTCCTCTGTATATTTATACCTGTCTTTACCTTAGTCCTCTGTAAAGACATCTGTTTAGCTCCCAGTTTTCCTGGTTATCTGGATTTCTGTTCTCTTTTAAGCCTCAGTCACACTAAATTAAAACATAGGACAGCAACCTCCTTGTGACTAGGAAAAATTGGTGGTTGCTATGTGACTGCACTGAATTTTTTTTGCTGTCAGTGACTGTGCTGTAACCATTTTTGGTTACAAGGTGACTACAAATGATCGTGGTCCAGCTCTGCAATCACTCTCAGACAGACTGGCGAAGGTTTGCAAATAATTACCATCTAATTTATAAACACAGACAGATTGCCAACACGTTGTAATCAATCAGAGTTAGTCTGTGCTGATAAGTGCAAACTTACCTGCTTCATTATTTATTTCTCCAAGTGAGGATACAATATAATTAACCACACAAAGGTGAGTTACTTAGGTTTGTGGCAGGCAATTTACTGCAAATTGTGTTCAATTTAACTCTTAAAAGCATGTTTTCTTTTGCACCTGATATATGTGTGTGCTGCTAGATGTTATCAGAATGAGTGTGTAACTGGCATGGGTGGATGGCTTAAAGCTGTGAGCACAGTGCGAAAACTTTGGCTCTGTCCTGTTGCTCTTTACTCAGTCCTCACTCTGTGTCTTTAGAGGCAAGCCCCACATATTCCTACTCCGCAATAATACCGGTATTTTATTGAAACAGAACTTAATGGAACTTAACATGGAGCATTGGAGGGAGGGAGGGAGGAGGAGAATCCTGACACAAGACACATACAAGGATACATCTTGTTTTCCTTTTCACAGTGAGCAGAGCGGGTTCCAGTGTTTCAGACTTTTAGTCACATCTCTACACAGAGATCAGTACACAATGAGAACACCTCTGCATGCCTTTTCTCAGCAGTGCACATACTCAGAGCAGCTTCCATGTTTCTTTCTTTTACTTCCCTTGATAGGCGCTGTTACATAATGTATTGATATATTATACTATATGTCTGTCAAAATGCAGCTGTTAATGGGGCTGTGTCAGTGTGCTACATTAATGTCTGAATGTTACTGTATGTAATATTGACTTTAATAAGTACATACAGTTTCACACAGCCTGCAGAAAAACCCAGAGTGGTGTGCGCATTTATGCACCTGGCAAAATAATAAGTATCTTCATTAACACGGGGATGGCTCGGGATCTCATGGTAAATAATGTTTTTTTTTTTCCCTACACTTTGTGCATGTTAGCTGTTAGATTTATATGGAGGAATAGTTTGTAATAAAACAGCTATTCTCTGGATAAATCCTGTGCTCCACCTGAGTCTCAGTCCTCAGGACCACACACAGTCCCAGCAGTTTCCAACAGAAGAGTTCACCCTCAGGCCATCGGGAAATACCCCAGTATAGCATTAAACTTCTGATGTAGATGCCAAGAGATTTGCAATTTATCACAGTTAATTGCCATATTATCACAACAATTTGCACGTAATTGTCAACTTGACCCCATTCAATTGCAAGCTGACTGACTGCCTCCGTCTTGCTGCTGTTTTATCGCCAACTTGATGCGTCACTTTGGAGAGAGCAAGTGACTGAGTGGTCGCAGACCTCGTGCCTCTCACAAAAGCAATCATTTCAAAGGCAACAAGATCACAAGTGGATTGCACAGGGTCGCAAAAATTTTGGTCGTGCCACAGTCTCCAGACAGTTTTCCCTAGTGTGACTGTAGCTTTAGTTCCATAAGTTTTCCTCATGCCCGGTTTAGGTTTCAGTAACAGTAATAGCACTCATTTGTTAAATAACTGTATTTTGTTCTTTTTGTACAGCTGTTGTTTATTTATAGATAGCATTTGGGAGAAAAGAGACAAAATGCACATTAAACAAAGTTAACTTTTTAACATCTGAAACTAAATACCAACGTGAAGGTGATCAGGGAACAGGATACAGCTGAGGGAAGAGCGCAGGTAATAATAATGAGACTCCGGGATGAAGTAAACAAACCCAAAGAAAAGACTATCAAACTAAACAGGAAACTAAGTGCAACAGAAAAACAGCACTCGCAGTTAATATATAACAAGACCCAAACCCACACAAAAACAAGGCCCACCTAAAAGAGAACAAAGGAGAATACAGAAAACCCAAAACTCAATCATCAAAAACCCCAGGACCATGACAAACCAAAAGTTTTCAGTGTTACAAAGGTGGTTCAATTCTTACGAGGGGACATCGCCATGGTAACTTATGTAGCAGATTGTGTGATGGAATTTTCACATTCAAATTTAGAATCACCAATTAACAAAACAATTTTTTTAGAAACTAGAAAGTGTCATCTTTGTAATTGAAGTCTCAGACATCTTGGCATTACAGTTTTTCTGTTGAAAGGTTTTCCATTTGTGTAAACAGGCAAAACCAAGTGAACTTCACTTCAGTTACAGTGACAATCCTAATTGTAACCCTATATGGTCACCAGTGACCTGGTGGGTGTTAAGAGATGAAAGATGAATTTGACTGATGGAACTATTCATGTATTTATTTATTTATTTTTTTTATACTAGATATTGCAGTGTTATAAATAAAGTGAATTCTTCTGACCACAATAATCATGTAGTGAAAATCTGATATTGTGACATCCTTAATCAACACATAGCTCACAAAATGAGCAGTCTGTTGGTTTGTAGGAACACAGTTGCCATGGATGGAGTCAAATTACGGGCCTGAATAGTTGTTTCAGTCCACCCCTAGTAATATCAATTATTAACCCCTTAGCTTGTGTCTCTCTTCTTCAGTAATCTCCCCTGCCTCCTGTTATCGTTTATTTTTCTTATCCTGTGTTCTCTCCATCTTGTTTACACCTAACTCCTCCTCTTCTGTCTGCTCTGCACGTTTTTCTCCTCCTATTCTCTGCTCTGGCATCATCTTATTTTCTCCTCACTGCATCATCTCTTTGATGTCTACCAGCTCCTGTGTGGTACTAGAAGCTCAACAGCAACTGAAAAAAGGACCTATACTGCCCACTGAGTGTAGAGTGTGTGCTGCATGTGAATGTGAGATTGTGAGAGAGAGAAAGCAATAACAGTGAAGTAAAAAGCATGGCACTGGTTGCATGTAATGGAATTTAAGGGTCATGAATGAAGATGCCATGCATAGCAGGTATGTTTTCCCAAGTGGAAAATGGCTGATTGAGTGTAACCTGTATAGTACTGTTCAGACTCTGTAATGCAAATTTTGTACTTGTATAAATTTTCATAATAATCACAGTGGTTATGGCTGCATATAGACCAGGAAAAGTGGAAAGTCTGTAAACATGCAGCGTCCTGTTTCTGAAAAAAGCTGCCTGTGTATTATCTATGGCTCAATGAAAATTAAAAACAGACACTGCAGTACATTTAAATAAATACCAGGTAACTGTGAGATCAGTTTCTTTTCCATTTCAAAAGTCAATATTTGGAAAAGGAAAATTAATAAAAATTTCCAACATGTCCTCAAAACCACACACTCATAGTGCAACAATCTGGCTTGACTGAAGGATTTCTTCAGCCTTAAGTAGCAGGTACGTAATGACTTGCACACAGGTAAGTTAATTGCCAACAACCTCCAAGTGCATAAGCCAGGAGGGCGGGGACCCCTAGAGGAATCCCGCCCCTGAAAAGGACAAGCAGAGTCAATCCATACACACACACACACACACACAGACAGGGGAGAGAGAGAGAGAGAAAACAAAGGAAGAGAAACAGAAAACAGCAGGTAGACACTGGAGGACCAAGGGGCCATGACACCAAGAGGTTTGTGCTTCAGTTTTGGTGAGTCTGGTACTTTGCACTAATTAGCAGTTATGTGTGTCTAAACGTTGCACCCACAATTTAGCACTCCAACCTCAATTAAAAATAGACTGGAAAAACAACAACTAGTAATTGCTGATCTCTGCAAAGTTTTCAAATTTATCTTACTCAAAAAAACAACAACAAAAAAAAAACAAAACAAAAGAAAACAAACAAACAAACAAAAAAACAAAAACAAAGCAAAAGCTTGTCAGTCCAACAAACTTCACCCTGTAGTTGCCCTAATACAAGTTTTCCGAGTTGCAGCTACACAAGACTAATTTTGCCTTGAGGAAACCCTGTAGATAATGGCATCATGCATGTGTGCCTCCTTGTGAGTGCATGCGCATGTGCTTGGCACTTCTCTGAGCAGCGCCCAACCAAACTGATTGTTAATAAAATTATAGTAGATATATAAGTTTTAACTGTCCTTGTTCACTGTGGTTAGTGTTCGCATGAAACTTAAGTGCATGGATACTTCCTCACTCACTGTAGTTTTCAGTATGGATGCCCCCTTTGCCTTTGAAAAAAAAATTGTGGCATTAATACTTTGTACAAAACTGACATTTCACTTGATTAAATGAAAATATACTTGAATGGTTCAAATGCTAGATATTAGGGGTGTAACAATTCTCCCAAACCACAGCTAATAGCTTAATTGTTGGGCCACAGTTTTTGTTGACACCTCAGTAGTTCTTTAGAGGGAAGGTATAACAAAAAAAACAGAGAAACAATCTTTTTTTACCACAGGCCTCATCACTTGATCATGATGGCACCATGAACAAAAAATAAACTTCATTATTCGAATGTAAATTTTATTTCCAGTTCACTTGTTATGTGAACAGTCTGCAAAGATTACAGCTTTCACTAGACTAGCATGCTTTAACTACTCATTAACAGCTCCATGTGGGTGTCATGGTATGGGAAGATGGAACCACGACAGTTTCACAATTGTTACAAGCCAACAGTATATGCACCCCATGTGAACTGACAACCATTACTTCAAAATGTTTTTGAATCTTCAACTTTCTGAAGCAGTTGAAGCTCAGTAAGAGTTGAAATATATTCAAGTATTCATTCAACAGTACTGGATAATACACATATGTTTAATTTAGGCATGCTGTACTTGAGGTCAGAAAGAATGTACTTTACCTGTTCAGAACCATGCAATGTTCCACAGTGTTTCAGCTAACTTTCAGCTGTGTCCTCTTCACTTTAGTCAGTATTCCTTGGATACAGTTATAACAACACCAATAACCTTGATTTGTCAAGGCAAAGTTTTATGTGCTTTCATAGTGTAGTGGTTTGTGTATTTGCCTACCATGAGGAAGGTCCCCATTTGCAACCAGTGTATGAGTGTATATTTTTTTAGTGTTTACTCAACAAGAATGTATGTGTTGAAGGTACAAACAGAAAATGTTACTGAAGCTAGAATCTTTTTGTTAATGTGACAGAAATATTGTAATTAGGCGAACAAGAAAATTCAAATTGCCAGAACTTTTGTCTAAATGTGTAAAAATTAGTAAAGTCAATAACAGCAGCCAAAAGTTAAAAGAAAATTCAAATGTATTGAATCAATTTCACCAGATATTTTGAGTTTTTTCAGCTTTTTCTTTTTACAGTGTATGGTGTAAAATTTTTGAAAACCCAATCTGGCAGTGGTTTAAACACTAACATTGAAGATTCAAAATACTAACACATCCTCTTTTACATACACGCAATCGTGGCAGCCCCTGAATTTTTTAGAATTTACCTACTTACATGACCATAAAATAATTTCTAAATATTAGCTTATTCAGGAGTGACCAATTGGGAGTAGAACTGTTCATCTTCAGGCTACAGTCACAGTAGAAAAAATAGACTGCGATGCCACCAAAATTATTCCCACCGCATACAATCAACTTACAATTTCGTTGCCTTTGAAGTGGTCACTTCAAAGAATCCACACATCAGGCATGACTCTCTCAGCCACAGGCTGGGCCAGACCTAAAGGGGGCAAATTTATAATTTATAATTGTATAAACAAACAGACACAGCTAGTTCATTTAATTAATGACCAGCATTCTATGAAGACCAGCGCAAATTTGCAGATCAAAAATGAGGGAGTGAGTAATGGACTAACAAAATAATACAGTATAAGTGTAGGTTTTACGCATGTGCTTCTCTCTGAAAAAAATGAGGATGCTGAAGACGAATGAATATGTTTATGATATAAGTGTAAACTCTTCTGTTAGAAATTGCTGGGGACTGTGTGGTTTGAGGAATGAGACTTGGGTGGAGTGCAGGATTTATCCAGAGAAGAGGTGCTTTATTCCTCCATATAAATTTGAAATCTATGTGTCACAGCTGACATGTAAGATATGTAGAGAAATAATACATTATTTACTATTTATACAACATTATTTACTGTCAAGATCCTGAGACGTCCCTGTGTTAATGAAGACACTGTTACTGTGCCACGGGGGTAACACTCTAACACTCTGGGTTTATCAGCAATGTGTGAAACTGAACTGGAGTTATGCACCAGGGCTGCTGTCTCACATCCCGCAGTTACAAAACCTTGCTATGAGGGTGTCTCTGAAGAAATGTCATGTACATAGTTTGTTGGCTTTGCAAATGATGGTGCAGCGGTTGTGATGGGCCAATAGAAAGGAGCAGCCACACTCCTGAGTAAAAAGATCAATCCAAAAAAAAAAAAAAAAAAAAAAAAAAAAAAAAAAAAAACCCCCAAAGAAAAAAAAAAAAAAAAACTACTTAAAAAAAAAAT
>VUQI01005958.1:0-11725 GCA_015106735.1 Paratilapia polleni
ATTTTAAGATAGCCCCTCTCGTTTCGCCCACCCTTTGCCTCCACAGTGACAGCCAAGAAAGAAGGGAATAACTCTATTCAAGAGAGAAACGGAGACTGAGCAATGTCTCATCTCGGCCCACCGGCGGCAGAAGGAAGGGAAGAAAGAATAAGGCAGGAAAAGGCAAGGTAAGAAAAAGGGGCAACCGGGCAGGGGCAGCTTCAGCAGCGCAGAGAAGGAATGGCTGGCAGCACAAAGGATGGTTCTTCTTCTGTTTTTCAGCTCCATTAATATCTGAGCTCCAGCCTGCATATATCCTCATTCATTATTCATGAACCGACCAGGAATGAACGCAAGCAGGGAGGAGGGTGGGAAAGCAAAGGCCAGAGATAGTTCCAATCAGCCCTGGTTTAAATGACACTGAGTGACAGAGCCTGGGGTTTTATGGCTCGCTGTTCATATGAGACACTACGCTTGTGGTAAAAGGTCCACGTTAATGACCAGCAGGACGTATTAGAGGCTGCACCACTCGTAAAAGCTAGCTACCACACTGAGTAGCAAATTTGCCCAAACTAACTTATCGTGGTTCTACACAGAAGCACTGTGTGAACACTACCACATACTGAACTAACCTACAGCTGACCTGAGCTAAAGAGCAACTGGATGCTTTTTGTAGGCTCGCGTATACCCAGAGAGACCTAACTGTACGTTGCCGTTTTTCACGGCAGACCGTTCGAGTGACCTGAAAATGTCTGTGCGCGCATTTTTGCCAAGTCTACGGTACACGACTGTAACAGAAACTTCAAAGGACATCAAAAAAGTGAGCTAAACCTAAAAAAACAAACAAAAAAACAAAAAGAAAATCCTTAATGCTGTAAACATCAATTATAGTAGCTGGTAAGTGTATATGTACACGTAGTTTGTCAAAATCAACAGTGCACAACTAAAGGTATATATGTACTAAGATGCATTCAAAATGCAACAATGTAGTATTTTCATATATATTACAGTTATTGCAGTACTCATTCCGGCAGTCAGCATGCCAATCGCCTGTGGCAGTCGTGGCATTACGGTTAGGGTTAGGGTCTTGTATCGGACTATGCACCATGTGGACACAGCAACTTGACCTTGCAAAACTACTCATGTGAAACAAGCTACTAATCCCTTTTTCGTTACTCTTAATTGTTTTTCTATATTTATTTGTATGACAATTTTTTACATATTGCTTATTGCTATACTTGTTGCATATTTAATGCCTCTTAGTATATTTGATTACCTTGGGTGTTAACTTGGGGGTTGGAGTGTTGCTGGGAAACAACCTGCATTTTATTGGATTACTTGGTAATCGTGGGTTTATCCTTTATTTATTTCTATAACTGACCAGCAAACAATAAGGTATATTATTAATACACCCTGTAAATGATACAGCATGTATTGTCTTAGTTCTAGCTCTAGTCAAGCAAAACACATGATCACTGTGTTCCTGTATTCCGTATAAAACTTTAAACCTTTTCGATTATTATTCATTTCCCACTGTTAATATTAATACAATTTCCTTTTGCCTCTGTGTGCTTAAACATTCTTGAGTAGACTTGGATTTGGTGCTTTGTCAGATCAGTGATACCACTGTCCCTCAGGCGCTGATGTCACTTTAAAAATGCCACACGCCTGCCAGGATCATTGTTCTGAGATTAGTGAACAAAAATGAAAACAAGCCTTCAATGAATATGTTACAGTGAAAGGGAATTTTTAAGCAGAATGTACAGTAAGCATTTTGCAAAAGACTCAAAAATATTTTATCATCTCATGGGGCATCTGGTGAGTATGCCTTCACTATGTGTGTGTGTGTGTGTGTGTTTTCCTCAAGTCTCAGAAATGGTAATGCCCTTAACCCCAATGCAGGGGAGACTTAACAGTTGGTATTGACTTTGTGAACATTTACCATTGAGAATTCAGACTATTCAATTCTATTTCAACTGAGGGCTGCAGACGGAGAGGGAGGAAGTCCCTAGGCGCCATGTTGCTCACACACAAACGCACACACACATACACAAGCGCGCAGCCGTACACACACTCAGACTGCAAGTCGAATGTGTTATTCTCCAGTGATATCGACTCAGTCGGATTTTAACCCCTCTCTGCCGTACAGAGACAAATGCTCTCAACATAACAAAGGCTGTGTGTGTGTGTGTGTGTCTGCATGAATGTGTGTACTTTTTGGATTGTTGTTTCAGATGTGTAGCCCTTTGAATAATCACCACACAGGGGAGTACAAATGCCACTTCCATCAATGCAAATCAAAATAAAACAATGATTTATGTTTATATACACTTTTTACTTCATTTTTGCCCTTGAAATCAGCTTTTAATGTGACAAATCGACACTTTGGGAAATACTGCTAGAGTTGGCCAAATGAGAAGATTGATATCACTGCCATGTCTGTCCTTTAAATGTGTAAAAATAGAGCCAGCATCCAGTTAGCTGTTCCTCAACACAAACACTTGAAGCAAGGGGAAACAGCTAATCTGACACTGTCAAGCAGCAAAAAAATATGTCATTCAGGACTTCTAAAGCTCACTAATGACCGTGTTAAATCTCTTGTTTAATCTAAACAGTGTAAAACCAGCAGTTCACGCTTTCATGGATGGGTGGAGGCAGGAACTTCCTCAAGTCTCGGTCGGTTCCCCTGCTAACTGGTCCCCAAGAAACAGTCAGTAGCCACAACAACAACCTGTCCAGCCTGCATATAGGAAAACATGAGACTTTATGGCCCAGCATTACCTAGTTAGCAATGGCTAAACTTTCAAAATAAAATATTCACAAATAGTGCTTCTACATTCTATTGAATTTGTACTTTTAAGGCTTCCTCAGCCATTCTTTGCATATTTTTGCTCCTCTCCGTGCTCTGGGAGCACTTTGTGGTTTTCTGTCCTCAACCATTTGTCAGTTTCTGGCCTGTTCCTGTTCCTCCCACCCACGCTCTCTGAGGATTGTGTCCACTCAGCCACACATCCTACACCCCCTTCAACCAACCACCCACCCACATCATTTATACATGTGAGCATTAGGACTTGTCACAGCCTTTCAGTCAGGGCACTTTATCAGTCCAGGCCATAGATTCTCATTAAACGGGTGAATCCCGAGTCCCTGACACTTGGGCCATCACATGTCCACTCTGCCATCTTACCACCACTGACCATTTGTCCAATCCAACTAGACAGATAGTAGTGGAGAGTCTCCTCTATTGTTTGCCTCTCTGAATGCTAGTGTGGGATTTCTGCACTGCTATCCTATTACGCTGGCAAACATGCTTTTTTAAGTCACTGCAAACAAACACAGGAACCTTACGTTACGCAATTAGTCAAAAAAAAAAAAATCCCACACTGAGACAAAAATACATGTTGCATGGTCACCATTGTGTCTGCTTACTGTAACTTGACTGGATGATGGGCTAATCAGTTTAGCCGGTGGTCAAACGCGGTCATGAGATAGCCAGTTCTGTGTGGTCACTAGATAAGAGGCGCTACTCCTCAAAGGCCGGGCTAGCTGCCTTGTTAGTGCTGGGTCAGTGAACTGCCGTCCAGATTTCTAAATGGCCACTCAAAGCCTAGAACTGGATTTGTATGAGTGTGTGTGTGTGAGAGCAGTGTTACTGCTGTCTCCCTGGACTTTCTCACTGAAGGGTGCTGTGTTTACTGCAGTTAACCAAGTCCCTTCAGCTTGTCTTCACAGGGGAGAAGTGTTTAATAGGGATGTTTGTATTCCTGCACTGTTGCTGACTTGCGATTAGAGTCGAACTGCAGAGCTTTTTTTTTTCTCCCCTGCTGGGGATGCACACACACTGTCCTGAGGGGCTTTGTTGCAATATTAAGGCAGGTAAATATCAGCAGCATATAGTATTTAGGGGCCTGAACAGAAGAGTCCTCACACTCTTCAAGCCCCTTGACCCCGTGTCTCTCTGTGTACATGCACACATTCACACAAACACAGATATCTCCAGCCCCTGACCCCCACAACAGAGAGGCAGTGAGGTCTGTACTGCGCTGCTGCCTGATTGACTGGCAGTTCATATGTGTGTGCAGAGAGATGCAGGCAGTGTGCACAGTGTGCGTGTGGATGTGTGTGTGTGTGCTGTACTGGTCCAGTCCGGCAGCAGGAAAGCAGGATCTCCAGGGAGGGCCGCGTGTTGGGTCGGGAAAAGAGGAAAACAAGAATGGAGGAAGAAAAGAGGGGCAGGAGACATGGAAGACATGAATCCATTGGTGTGTGTGTGTGCATGAAATGTAAAAAATGAATGCATCCTCCACCTCCTGCTGTATCAGGTATTTGTTCGGCATATGGGAATCTCCTACACAAACCTATAGCATATGCACGAATGTGAGGGGAATCTGCAGCAGATTTTGATTTATACATTCATCCTCATGCAGTGTATACTGTATATATATTTTTGATACTATACATCAACATTTAATGGCAGCATGAGGGTGGGAGCCTGCACATTTTTTCACCTCCTTTTGAATGCACCAGATCTGTCACTGCATGGGGGGTAGAGAGAATGTCATGGAGGAGGTATGTCTTTCTTCAACGTATCCATCCACATAGTATTTTAATTGGGTTTTCTCTCCTCTGCAGGAAAAAAAAAAGAGGTAACGGAGGTGAGAGGAGGGATGAATCATGAAGGCGTGGAGGGGGGAGAAAATGTGCTTCTCTGGGTTTCCATCTTCACCTCGCCAGCTATGCCATCTCATCACTGAGGCCCTCACAGTAACTACACACTAACACACACATTCATGCGCCTGCACTTCAGCTAGCCCGTATTGTTTGGTGCTGTAACGTGCATGTATTGAACCTTATCGAACAATGGTGCAGCTGACATTCCTTGTGTGTTGGTTAAGGCTGCTTCATAGAGACAAAATAATGCTGGTAAACCTGACACATCTCCTAGAGACGGGCAAGCATTCCCTCTGCAATGGGCGAATTGATTGAGCCTCAGAAATGGGACAGAGAATGTCTGCAGAAAAAGAGAGTAGATATGTTTGTGGATGATATGGGTGTGTGTGTGTATAAATATGGGAGTGAGCGTGCATGCGTGCGTGTGTTGTATGTTGATAGTTGATGTACAGGCCTGGAGGGCAAACGCTCTAGGCTGCTCTCGTTAAGAACCTGTCAGTCATCGGCAGAGAGGAACCAAAAGGAGTCCAAATCGCAACACTGAGCGGGTGTGTATGTGTGTGTACACATGTTTGTGTGTGTATAAAATGCATTCAGCCACTTGGCTATTCCCCAAAACAAGTCAGAAGACAGATATGTGTGAAAAGGGAAACGGCTGTGATGCAACATGAAGCCACACTGCCCTCCAGTGGTTTTCTGTTGCTTCACCACAGATAAACAGTGTGCTGTGAAACTCTGGAGGTGGAGGCTCAAGTAACACAACAGGAGGCCTGTTAGTTTACTGTAGAGATTTTAAAAAGAGAAGAAATGTAAAATATTTTTTCTCAAAACTGAAATTTATGGCTACAAGTGGAAGGTATACTCAGTAAAGTGTGTGCGGAAATAAATGTCACAGTTTTACAGTGTGCAAAGACTCTGCGGCAAAGAGCTCAGACAGGAAGAAGAAAGGGGAAGTGTAAAAAAAGGTTGTTCTGACAATGATCTGTATCACTCAACACAGGCCTGCTAAAGAAGTGTCTCCATTTTAAACCTTTTATGAAGGAAAACATCTGAAAAGAAACAGATTTTTCTGTATGGATGGTAGAATTTTTTTTCCGGCTGTATGTTATGATGAAAGATTTTGATTAGTGAGAACTGAGAGTACAAGTCACTTTTGTAAATTAATTTGTTCATGTGTGACCAGTTCTTGTTGTACTTTAGTGGTGCATCTTGTTAGTTAGAAATGGTGTCACTGTCTATTTTAGGAATCTGTGAGAGATCCGGATATCCAGGGCTTCTGGCTGTAGTAACCACGTGCATCATGTGCAACTTTTAACATTAGATAATGTTAAGACCCCACGTGCAGTTTCAATGTATAAATTCAAATAGCACAGCATACCAAGTTTACCACAGCTATTTTTTAATAATGTTTGACCTTTTTTGATAAAGTCAAAGTGTAGGCCTTCTTTCCTTACCCTAACCTCTGCTGAGGACTTGACAGTGAAGCTTTAAAGATTTAATTTGTCTATTTTATCTGTTTATCTTTTTTAAAGTTTACTGATAACTTGTTTCTTTACAAAAAGAAACAGGCTTCACCAAAACAGAGACACATACCAAGACTGCCAATGGGTATTTTTTTATTGGTTCGCATATGTTTGCATTGTGTCAGCCATCTTTATAAATCATCTAAAAATAACGAGGTGTTTAAAACAACAGGAAGATGTTGAAAAGCCCAAATTACAGAATGACATTGCCTGAAACTCTTAACCCACAAAGTGTAGGTGCACCGTGCAAAGAGTGGAGGAGAAATTGCGTGCAACTGGGTGTAGCACATGCACAGGCATGCACACGCATCGCTTGCAATCCATTTTTATCTCACCTCCCTGTGGTCACAGCTGTGACTGCACAGAGGAACTAACAGCACACATTTCAGTAGATTGTTTGTGCCCTCCCTCCTGCATAATGTCCTCACTGCCATTGTATGGCCCCTTAGACATTTACAGAGGAGTGGAGTGGAGTGGAGTGGAGTGGAGTGGAGTGGAGTGGAGTGGAGAGGAGAGGAGAGGAGAGGAGAATAAGGAAGATAAAACTTATGTGCAACAACCCAAACTTTTAGCAGAAATTGGGGAAGCTGTGGCACAGTTTCTCATTCAAACCACACCCCCTCTTCCTCATCCCCTACATAAACATTCAGACCTTAAAATAGAGGCTTCAGATACTCTTACTGTTAATGCTATGAATTATGATAATTCCCACAGTGTAGTAGCTGGAAATCACTAAAACCTATCTGCCCTCACTCTTCCTATGACATTTATAATTAGCTGATTGATAACAGGGAACATTTCGGTTGTACTGTAAGACTGATTATTCAATATTTTACGTGCTTCACATCAGGAATGTGAGGTGAGATCAGTATTTCCCCCTGAAATCTTACCAAACAAAGGAAGTTCTGTTGAGTGGGAGGAAAGACGATGTATAATTTCCCTTCACCTTGCAGCCTCACAGGTTTCTGTCTGATGGATGTGAAACAGGGAGCAACTAAATAAAAGTAAGCGAGGGGTTAGTAAAGGTTAGACGGAAATCACAGTTTGAATAGGATATTAATGTAACATGTTTTTGGTTTTAAAGCTTGTTTCTACTTTCCTTCATCTTCTGTTGTTTACATTTAAAACCCAACTGATTTTAGAGCTCTTCACCAATAAACAAGAATGTACTATGTTGAAGCTTTAGGACGGCTCTGAACACAGTGTACAATGACTACATGGGATTTAACAAGCAGTTCAGGAATTATGTTTTTATGTTGACACAAATAGTACATTTGTAAGTATATATAAATAGTGCACATACACTTATTATTATTATACACCTTGCCATAAGTCACATGACTTTTATAATGAATTCTAACTGGACATCTTGACTAGTGTTGAACAGACGATACATTGTAGGTTTCTTTTTACAGTTTTTTTGTGATTTGCAGAGATGTGAAGAAGTGAGTATTGTAGCAGGTACATGTTTTTACCTGTGTCAACAGTCAAATCTTTATCCGAATGCGAGCTACCTTTCTCCGAGCTATAGCTTCACTTATAACATTTAAAGCTGAGAGTGGGATAATTCGTGTCATTCTAATATTGGAAAGAAGGCAGTTTATCACCAATGAAAGACATACACCACCACTTGCCACTTGCACTTGCAAGACACCACTTGCATTTAATCATTAGCTATTATTAACCCTGTCTCTCTCCCATAGGTGTGCCTTTTTTGTCCTGTCTCCCTCTGCTCTCTTCTGTTTCTCCTCACCCCCAACTGGTCGCGGCAGATGGCTGCCCCTCCCTGAGCCTGGTTCTGCCGGAGGTTTCTTCCTGTTAAAAGGGAGTTTTTCCTTCCCACTGTTGCCAAGTGCTTGCTCATAGGGGGTCGTCTGACTGTTGGGGTTTTCTGTCTAATATTGTAGGGTCTTTACGCTAAAATATAAAACGCCTTGAGGCGACTATTGTTGTGATTTGGCGCTATATAAATAAAATTGAATTGAATTGAATTGAATAATGTGGACTCTAAAGCTAGGCACCGGTAACCTTGGCTTACAATGTAGTATGAATGCATTTTAATGTGTGCACTGACTGTATATAAAAGATGCACGTCTCTCATTGGTTTGTGGATTCAATTTTTAAGCCTCAGTCCTTGTATTTTGGCTATGTTGGTTTTTTGAAACCACAAATGATGAGCAAGGGACAGATCTAACTGAGAAAAGTAGTACGCTGCGCTCTCATACGGCAATGACTTCTCAGTCACAAAGTAGCTACACCCTAAAGTATATTGTGCTGTATTTTATTTATTCTAAATGGCACCATGAGTTAGAATATGAAAACATCAGAGTTGTCGTCCCATGCTGGTCATTGTAAAGGAGGCAAGTTTAAAGCACTCCCATACTGGCATCATTTTTCGGACATTACTTCCATCTTTTATAAACAGTTATGCGGATGTGTGTGAGCAAGCACACCAACCTGGTGATGAAGCCATGATTTACCTGTGTTTTACCTCTCAGTCCTTGAGTCCACTTTGGTGCTTGGTGTATCTAACAATGTTATCAGAAAGCAGATGTGCAGGACAGGTTTTACTCCCAGTTGAGCACTATAATGCTGCAGTTTTACATACACACACACACACACACACACACACACTGTGAGAGTCTGAAGCTAAATGGCTGTTTTCACATTCATCTTCTGAAGGCAGGAAGTTTCCCTGTGCTCACTTTAAATCAGAGCTTGCAAAAGTGTGATATAAAACCTTCAGGATACATAAACTGAAAATGGACCTTTCAGTGTATTATAGACTGCATCTTACTTAAACACTTTTTTCAACAAGGGAGAAGTATCTGTTATCCCCAGAAGAATATTTGTCTTTAAAGAAATGCAAGAGCCAAAGTTCAGAAAAGATCATTACAAAACCACAACTTTTCCATGCTCATGGAAGATTGTGATCATTGCTGAATAATAAAAATGTCACAAGTGACTAATAATATGAAATAAAATGCAAACCAAAGCCACAAGTCAACTGCTTAGACAACACCAAACTCCAAAGATCCATATAAAAACATTAGAGAACACTGCACTTGTTGAAGGGAAATGACTAATTTAGGATAGATGCATACAGAATATTTTGGTAACTCATGAGAACGTAGTAAATGGTGGAAGTGGATGTTTTTTTTAAGCCTGATGGTGCTGATAAAATGCTTTCACGTGGTGCAAAGATAACGCAGAGTTCTTTATTACGGGTGAACTTGTGTTGAGGTTTAACCGTGTTGTTCAGCAGTAGAGGCAAGATGCGTCTTTTTCTAATGTCCTCACCAACACTGCCAAGAATGTACATACGTTTTTGTTCAGGTTATCTGTTGGAATTGGCTGATTGAGGAACCTTATAGATTGCATCATTCTGTTTTTTTATTGGATCCTCTTTTGTGACTTTGCACAGTCTCAAAGTACCTTTGATCCTATGTTCAGAATAATTCTAAAGTAAAATAATCATAGTTTTTAATTAGCTGCAGACCAAAAAGTCTGAGGGTTTCACAGGGGGACATGGTGGTTTGCTGACTCTCGCCACTGACTGAGTCGTTTGTCAAGCCATGTGACTCCTGTTTTCAATTTGTGGTTGGTGTTTGAACAGGCAGTGAGAAACCCAAATGGGCAGTGTAACACTGTGTCATTTTTATGGTGTGACTCATACCAAAGAAAAGTTTTCATTCAGTATGCCAACCAATTCTGCCTTAAAGTCTTATTTTAGTGTTTTTTCATTAAATGTTGTTTTTCTTTTAAGAAAACTTTAAATCTACAGTGGTTCATAGCAGACAAAAATATGTGGCATTAACAGTCAGTGTGGTATGGGGTGATAATCACGTGGTGAACAGTGGCATGTTTTTATACACTTCCGTTCTATTCTGACACAGAATGAGAAAAAAAAACATTAACTTTGCAAAGACCTCTGTTAAACTTGTATGTTTGTAATTTATGAGTCAAAATAAAATGATAACCAGTTTGAGATGATTTGAGCTTTGTGGCATGGTGTGTTATCCTGCTGGAAGCAGGCATCAGAAGATGGGTACACTGTGGTCGTAAAGGGATGGACAGCAACAATATTCAGGTAGGCTGTGGCATTTAAACGATGCTCAGTTGGTACTAAGGGGCCCAAAGTGTGCCAAGAAAATATCCCCCACACCATCACACCACCAGCAGCAGAATGAACCATTAATACAAGACAGAATGGATCCATGTTTTCATGTTGCTTACACCAAATCATCTAAATGTCACAGCAGAAATCGAGACTCATCAGACAAGGCAACTTTTTTCCAATCCTTCTTTTGTCCAGTTTTGGTGAGCCTGTGCAAACTGTACCTTCAGTTTCTTGTTCTTAGCCAACAGGAGTGATGCCTGGGGTGGTCTTCTGCTGCAGTAGCCCATCTGTTTCAAGGTTTGACGTGTTGTGTGTTCAGAGATGTTCTTCTGCATACCTTGATTGTAATGAGTGGTTATTTGAGTTACAGTTGCCTTCCTATCAGCTTGAAGCAGTTTGGCCATTTCTGCCCAGAGAGCTATATTCAGTTTTTCCATATCATTCTCTGTAAACCCTAAAGATGATTGTGTGGGAAAATCCCAGTATATAAGCAGTTTCCGAAATACTCAGACCAGTCCATCTGGCACCAACAACCGTGCCACATTCAAAGTCACTTAAATCACCTTTCTTCCCCATTCTGATGCTCGCTTTGAACTTCAGCAGGTCATCCTGACCAGGTCTACATGCCTAAATGCATTGAGATCCGTTAACAAAGTGGCCTGTGTATGTAAATGTATGTGTAGATATATAGATAGATCTATGGATATAGAAGGACTCACTTTTTGTTATTCCTGTGTGTCTGTGTCCTGCATTTGGGTTCTCTCTACTCCATACCATGACAGCTATGGCACTGCACAAAAGGTTTTCAGTATTGAATATGTTTCTAGACAGTCATGATCACATGAAAAAATATGATTAGTAAACAGTACCCTTAGGGTAAACCATAACCAGCCACCTGTGCAATAAGTCCAGTCGTGAAATTTCCTCGCTGCTAAATATTCCACAGTCAACTGTTATTGGGAACGACAGCAACTCAGCCACGAAGTGGTAGGCCACGTAAAATCACAGAGCGGGGTCAGCGGATGCTGAGGCGCATAGTGCGCAGAGGTCACCAACTTTCTGCAGAGTCAATAGCTACAGACCTCCAAACTTCATGTGGCCTTCAGATTAGCTCAAGAACAGTGCATAGAGAGCTTCATGGAATGGGTTTCCATGGCCGAGCAGCTGCATCCAAGTCTTACATCACCAAGCGCAATGCAAAGCATCGGACGCAGTGGTGTAAAGCATGCCGCCACTGGACTCTAGAGCAGTGGAGATGTGTTCTCCGGAGTGACAAATCCCACGTCTGGCAATCCGATGGACAAGTCTGGATTTGGCGGTTACTTGTCTGACTGCACTGTGCCAAGTGTAAAGTTTGTTGGAGGGGGGATTATGGTGTGAGGTTGTTTTTCAGGAGTTGGGCTCGGCCCCTTAGTTCCAGTCAAAGGAACTC
>VUQI01005959.1:6419-17092 GCA_015106735.1 Paratilapia polleni
TTACTGCAAGGGCTCAGTGTGGGAATTAGTTTCACGGAGGCTGACACGGCTTTCACCTGTGAAATGGTGTTACAGAGTGGAAAAGCTGGTTTTTGGATCAACATTAAAGGACTCACTCTCTCCTCTCCGGGTCTTTCTTCAGCAGTGACATACAATGCAAACCCCTCAGAGCTAATTTTAAGGCCACCTGACTTTGATCTTGTGCCGAGAAAACAAACAGGAATCTATCAAAAGCACTTTTCAAGGTTGAGTATGCACACGCACACACACACACACACAAACTAGAACATGAGATGTGCGGAATCAGATAGCACAGACAGGAATATCAAACAAAACATCATTTCTCATGTGATCTCCATATCACTGTGTCATATATTACTGTATACAGTATCACTGTTTCACAAAGGACTAATGCTTATACTTCAGTCAAAAGCATTTCTTTGCTTGCCCTTGGGAGCCAAACGCTGTTTCAAACTGCACAGGAACAAAGCTCTAGGATTTTTCCCTTCTACTGGAAAATACCCCTTTTTCCATCTTTGTATTTTTCCATCCTTCTCCCAAGCAGCAGCTGACCATACTTTCATTTTTCCTTGTCCGGTCAGACTCCCCTAAGCTTTCACAATGGATTTACGAGAAATGCCCTGAAAGCAGCAGCTCTTGTGGTGGCAGGATGCCGAGTCCAGTTCACTGCCACTGTGCCTTCAGCAAAGGAAACTGTAATACACTCCAAGGCAGAAGCATTTTTGGTGTGAACAGAGTTAACAGAGTTATATATATGGTAAGACAAAACAAATAATTCACCTGACAGTAATGCCACCTAATGCAATATCAGCACAGACTACGGCAATAAGACTTAAAGCATCCGTTGACTGCATCAGAAGTGCTTGTTGGATGGTCAAACAGATTTTGTCAGTGTCATGTTGAGGGCTCTGTTGAAACATATGTGCATCTTTTATTTTGAAATTATATCATGTCTCGTCTCTCTCTGGGGTGGGTTTTGTTAAGCTGTTTAGCTGAAAACCTGTGTTATTATTGTTATTTGAATTGAACTAATTGCTAATTACAGTTTGGCAATTTGCCAAAATTGCAAAATGCTAGCGTGCAGTACAGAAGCTATAATTTTTAACATGTTGGCATGCTAACATTTCCCTACTAGTGCTAAAACATAGTATCAAATGATATTAAGCATATTTGTAAAGCATGCTTAAAATAACAGAAGTTCACCAAAGAGGTGTTTCCAGAATTTTTTTAATAGGGTGGGCACGGAGGGGAGGGCCAAGAACATAGAAAATCAGAAAATTAAATCAGAAATAAAAACCCACACAAACCACTTGGAAATTGGTTTAATATTCATGAAGAATGTTTAACGACATTGTGACAAACCTCGTGCCTCCATAATTGCCCTAAATTTTTTTGTTGTCGGAGACAGATTGCAAGCAGTTGCAGTGACCAATTGGTCATGCAGCACCCTTAACCTCTGGGTGACCACTTTTAATCTCAAGCTGATTGCGCAGGTTCCTTTGTGGGAGGTAACCTGTCTCCAAACAATCGCGGTCCAATTTGGACTGACTCCAATCACTCTCAGACACATTGGCGAAGGTTTGCAAATAATTTCTGTCTAATTTATAAACACAGACAGGTTGCCAACAGGTTGCAATCAATCTGAATCAAGCAGAAATTATGGTTCAGAGGAGGTAGCGCGTTCGCAGTCTGCTGGCAGTCGGGGGACGGTTCATCTACCTGGAGAGAGGTCTGTTGTCGATGGAGGCAGTGTACAAAGTATGTGGCCCAACCGGTCTGTGAGCTACTGCTGTTGGTCCGTCAGCCAGCCGTGGCGAAGATAGCAGAATAAGCTGTTTGGCATTGGCAGAGAAGATTTGGCAAGTTCTTCATGGGCGCAACCCACATACTCAACTCTGCTGCTCAACCCACAAATGCATTTTCCTTACAAATGTGTCACCATTTAAAGGGAAATAAACAGGCTTTCCAATGGTATGAGATTTATTGCCAAGAAGCATTGTTACAACAAAGAAATAATCAACCAAACACAAATTTCTTTACTTTTTGTGCTAAGTTTAGTTAATGTGGATTTCTGTTTAATGTGATTTTCTGTGTATGTGGACAGTAAGAGATTTGCAATTTTTGCCCATTTATCACAGTATTATGACCGTATTATCACAAACAGATTGTATGTAATTGCCAACTTGACTTCATTCAATAGCAGACTGATAGCAGACTGATTCAGTTTCATTGCTGTTTTATCACCGTCTTGATGCATCAAAGTTGCTTTAAAGACAGCAACTGACTGTGAGTTGACACAGACCTGGTCCCTGTCTTCGAAGCAACTACTTCAAAGGCAACGAGATCGCAAGTTTAATGCACATGGTCACAATAATTTTGGTCATGCTGTGGTCTCCAACCACTGCTTTCCTTAGTGTGACTGTACCATAAACAAACATCAGGAGATGTGGCTGTCCCGTAGCAACATAGCAGCCAAACCGAAGCACAACATTCAACATCAGGGCAGGAGAGCTAACAAAATGTTGTCTGGTTATAACTGTAAATATGTTTGATTCTGTTGTGTTGTCCAAGTAAATAACAGTGTCTCAAATCCTTTGTTTTAAGCTCATTATTGCACAATAAAGAATTTAGGGAATTTGGGCAGTGGAACAAACCACTCTACATATGAGCGGGAATCCATTTTGTTTTGCATCTGTAATTAGCACAACAGCTTTCAGTGTATCTTTTTATTATTTAACATTACATAGTTATAAATGGGGAGGGCAGCATTTTTCCCAGAAAAAAGATTATCTAGGCCATCTTGCCCTCTGTGTAATTTCTGCCCACAGTTGCACTGATATGGCAAAGATATGGCAATGATCTCAGTGCAACTACAGGCATGATAATAGTTTATAATATTTTTTTCAATGCAGAGCCCTTACTGTTGAGAATGTCATATTCTCTTCCCTCTTTGCATCTGACTAAATCCTTTGCAATGCACTGTTGGATAAGACACACACACCAGAATTTTTCAGAAGTCAAGTCATCAAGTTTAAGATATGTACGTCAATGAACATTGTTGCCCAATCATTTCAAAAACCACAACCCATGGAAGTCGTGACCTCACCCGTATTCAGGTTTAGGCAAATTAGCAGAGGAAGAGAGCTTTAAGAGGCACAGGGCAAAGTTTAGCGTAACATCAATTTTTCCATTCAGAAATGAGAGCAACGTTTAGCCTCTTATTATAGTCATCATGCTGCCATGACTGTTTTTCCAAGAAGGTGGTACTAAGCACGTAGTCATAGACTGTAAAAGATGCTAACTTTTTGCCCTATTTCTTTTATTTTACCTAAAAAAGTGTACATCCACTCACTGTACTTTACAAATAAATGACTCCAGTTTGTTTACAAACTGATACTGTACGTGTGGCATATCAAAATGTTTTTTTTTTCTGAAAGCCATCTTGACAGTAATACAGCACAGCGATGACATAAAACAATGATAAACTGTTCGATCATCTTAGCACACCAACCCCTTTTCAGCACACACTCACGCCTCCTCAACACGCAAAGATCATGGGTGCATCTGGCCATAACAAAGCTATTTTTGTGAAGCTCCATGACCACGTCTGCTAATAATAAACCCAAAGGGAAGTGATATCTTTCCATTTTAACCTCCAACGTAAATATCAGGAGAAGTTCACCCAGGTCATATGTCTTCCGTCCTTCCTTTAAAGAGCCATATAGTGAATGAATTTAGGGCCACCTTTTACTTTTAATCTGAATCCCTGTCTGGATCCCTTCTGAAGTTAAGTTGTTGATAGGTTTTTATAGAAACTTGATAAAAGAAGTAATTTCTGAAATTCTCTTCAATGCTGAGCAGATATTTATTGTACCAACTTTAACTTTTAAAGGGCACCTATTACGCTCACTTTCAGCTCCATATTTTTATTTTTGGGCTCTCTAGAGTAGCTTTGCATGATTCAAAATTCACAATGATCCATATTTAGGGATAAACTATAAGCAAAGCCTTGCTGTTTATACACAGTGTGTGTTTTTCTACATTTACATGTCACAGACAATATGGTAGGTGAACCTGTTTGCTTTATACTGTATTTGGGGTAAATATTTGTTTTTGTTGGGTCATAAGGATTGCTGATGCAGAGAGTTTGCATGATGTGAATGATATATTGAAAAAATAATTTTCCCAAATTCCAAGTCTCTACAAACTGATTTTTACAACAAGACTTAAAAGGCCTTAATCATTACAGAAATATGTGGCATGCTCATGTTAAGTACACAAGTTGTTTGTATCTATAGATCAACATTGGTATAGTACCATCACTGTGGCTTTTCTATTGCTTTCAATATGAGGGGCAAAATATTCCTCTTCTTAGACAACAAAGTTACACACACCGGTTGAAAACCCCTCTGCCTCTCTTTTTCTGTATGTATGCTCCATGACCTAGTCACTGTCTGCCTTTTCCCTTTGCTGACCTGGAGGACCACACAGACGTCAGATCACCACAACGTTAATGTCAGACCACTGGAGATGTTGAAGATATCTTATACGGGGCCTTGGTGAAGCCCCTCACTTCATCCACTTTCTGAAACAAGCTCTTTTAGCTCCTCTCCCTGTTAGCCAGTTTCTTTTCTGATTGGCTGCCACTAACAAACAGAAGGTTTGAATAGCAGGTGGGCGGGGCTTCTGTGCTCACAGCCAGAGCTTTGTGCCTGAGATAACCTCTCTTTGACATCACAGAAAGCCCACAGTAGAAAAAAAAATCTTTGAAACGTAACCATTGAACCAAACAGTATAACAGTATATAACAGAACATAAGGAAAAACACATTAGGGCCGGTTCAGTGATTCCTGCCTATTTCCTTAGTCAGTGCAGTCTTTCATCAGATGGGAACACCTTCCAAATGTCAGCAAGTATGATTGCTTCTCTGCCTACTGACCCAACCACAATCAGATAGGCTGCTTTTCAGTTTAGTACTCAGGCTTTTTTATTCTTTTATTGAATTTAACACCATAAACATTAACAAGAAAACAAAACAAAACAAAAAAAAAAAACTGAACAAAAAAGAAGAGAAGAGAAACAAAGTAACAGCAGTGCATAGTTTCCAGTTGCTTTCAAATCACTCAGCATTCAACAATATAGGTCCACATGTGCAAAGCAGTGAGAGCTGCAAAGTTATACAGTCTTCAGGGTATATTGTCAGTAAACATCTTTTGGCTTGAAAAGAATTTCCGGACTATTAAAGAAATGCTGACTTAAGATGCCATAAACATTTAGCTATTATTATACAGAACATTTTTCCAGTTTCACACATATCTAGAACATTTGGAAACATTTGACTTAACTTGCTAAGCGTAAAAACCTTCAGACACCGTTTTTGTCAGTGGCTTTGTCATTTTTATCATAGATCAATTTCCTGTTTCTAAAAGCAAATATAATCGCTCTCTCCTGCACCTTCTCTTGTTACAGTGTTTATTTTGTGAGCAGCTAAACTTAACCTGGGAATAAATGGGACATAAACAGGTACAGATTTGTGATCTCTTTCGTAACTACGGCATTTTTGCAAACAGAACCGATGGTGGCCGGGTGTTTATATTTCACAATAGTTTACACCTTTTCCCAATTTTCCCAAGAGATGCTGCAATGAGTGAGTGTTGAAAGAAAAATCCCTAACATTATGACCAACACATGCAAGGAATAGGTTGCTGTGCTGTGGTGGAGTTTGTGGTTGTAAGCTTCTATCTCTTCTCTCTCTTTCTCTTTAAAAATTATGTTTCTATCCATGCAAGATTTTAACATGCTTTGGGTGTTGGAGAAACTGCTGCACAACCGGTTTCCTTTTAAGTACAAATAAAGTTATTGACTGATTGATTGATGCCTCATATTTGAACGTTTTTCCATGTTCTGGCCGGCTGCCTGCAAATGGTGTTTGCAGAAGGCTGCTGGTTTCAGTTCATGCCAGAACAGTATATGCAAATCTACTGGCATAGATTTGAAACTTGTAGCAACCAGTCTGTCACATCTATTCATTCTCTTAAACCTATATATTCACTGTGAGGAAATGTAGCTGGAAGCACGGAGAAGGAGTTGAACCCTAGTAGCTTTGACTGTTCTTCTGCTAAATCTCTCCAAAACTGATTAAAGCAAGTAAGATGCAACTGACCACAATTAGTAGTACCTAAGCAAAGAGTCTTTGAACAAAATGCCCCTTTTATTCATTTGAAAATAAATCAACACAACTATAAAATGCGTATGAAAGCAAAGGGGTCTGAATACTTTCTGAAAGGGCCTGGGATTATGAATGCAAATTATTCTATTAAATACAACTGACACGGCATGTTTTGTTCCTAATATTCTGTTAAAACTATTCAGACTATCTTACATTATCCTCAGCATTTAAACCTGTAATAAAACTATTATTCAGGTTCATCTATCGCTTGTGCACCTTTTGTCTGAGCCACAAGCATACTGTTTATCCTCACAGTCCTTATTAGAGATATTGTAGGGGGGGGGAAAAATCAATCCTGAAAGTTGTATCTTACCAGAGATTGTGTTTTGTCTTGTTTGTTGTTCGTGGTCCTCTTTTTCCTCGTGTTTTGTATCACCTGTCAACCAGTCGAGGCAGATGGCTTCCCTGTCCCTGAGCCTAGTTCTGCTGGAGGTCTCCTCCTGTTAAAAGGGATTTCTTCCTTCCCACTGTTGAAAGATGCTTGTTCAAAGGGAATCATGTGATTGTACAGTAACATCTGCAGTGTTGGGTTATTCTGTTTTTCATTAGTGATATTAAACACTAAGCTATTATTGCTGGAAAAAAAATAATTCAGTAACAGCTGCAAAAAATTGGGCTCAAAGGATGCAGGGCGGTGTTATCTGCCACTTATCCAGGTCCGGGTCACTGGGACAGCAGTCTAAACTGAGATGCCCAGACCTCCCTCTCCCCAGCGACCTCCTCCAGCTCATCCAGGAGGACGAGTGTTCCCAAGACAATTGAGAGATGTAATCTTTCCAGCAAGTTCTGGGTCTGCTCCAGGACCTCCTCCAAGTGGGACATGCCCGGAACACTTCCTCAAGGAGTTGCCCAGGAGGTATCCTCGTCAGATGTCTGAACTGGCAGCTGGCTTCATTTAATGTGGAGGAGTAGCGGCTCTACTCTGAGCTCATCCCAAACGATGGAGCTCCTCACCTTATCTCTAAGTTAGAGCCAAGCACTCTTCGGAGGAAGCTCATTTCCGCCGCTTGTATATGTAATCACATTATTTCGGTCACTAACCGGAGTTCATGACCATGGATAAGGGTGGGAACTTACCCAGGGAGACTGACCATAACAGACCGGTACAGCATGCACGCCACTGCAGACACCACACCAATCCATCTGTCAATCTCCCGCTCCACTCTCCCCTCACTCATAAACAAGACCCAGAGATACTTAAACTCCTCCACTTGGGACAGCAACTCATTCCCAACCTGGGTGGGCACTCCACCCTCTTTCCACCCCACCACTCATGGCCTCAGACTTGGAGGTGCTAATTTTCATCCCAACCACTACACACTTGGCTGCAAACCACTCCAGTGCAAGATGGAGGTCACTGTTCAATGAAGCCAGCAGAACCACATCATCTGCAAAAAGCAGATCCTGAGACCACTGAACCCGACACCCTCCAGCCCTCAGCTGGGCCTAGAAATTCTGTCAGTAAATATTATGAACAGAATCGGTGACAAAGGTCAGCACTGGCAGAGTCCAACACCCACCGAGAACGAGTCTGACTTATTGCCAGCAATGCAAACCAAGCTCTTGCTACGGTTGTACAGGGACCGGATGACTTTTTATGATCTAGACGATATATTGAAAAAGTCTATATTTCAGATATGAGAGGACCACAAAAAGGGAGCAACTCATGAGCTCCTTCAGATGTTTTAGGCTTTACACCTGATCCTGTTTTGTAGTTGAATCAGAGGTCAAAGTTTAATACAAGCTCTCCATCAGGTCCATCCTAGTTTTAAAATTAAAATCAGTTAGGTAATTTTCTTAAATTTCAAATTCACTATGAGGGGCATAAATATTCCTCCTCCTAGATAACAGAGTTACTTGTGTCAGATGAAAACCCCTCGCTTTCTCTTTCTCTTTCTGTAGTGTGCCCCGTAACCCAATTAATGTCTGTCTTTTCCCTTTGCTGACCTGGAGGACCACACGGGTGTCAGACCACCACAGTGTTAATGTCAGACCACCAAAGATGTGGAAGAGAAACAGGAAAACATAATGGAAAAGGAGAAGAGCAGAGAGATGAGGAGGGAGAAGTTGTTCATTCAGTCGATGTGTAACTGAAAATCAGCCATGTGGAGAAAGGCTGACTGTGCACATTTAAAAAGTAGATCCTGTGCAATGAAAGGGGGCAGACCCGGGTTTTAACGTTGTACATCACTGAACAAAGTGGTTAACCAAGCTGAAAGCAGTGGCTTGAGTTGAGATAGTGATGTAGATAGCATGTCAAGTAAAGGAAGTTGTGTGTGTTTTTATATTTTTGTATGTGTGTGCTTGTGTTGTTTCAGAATTAGAAGAGTGGGCCTGTTAGACATGGAAGATTTTCTCCCTCAGTCACTGAATGTCGCTGTGGTGGATCCCAAACACTGACGTCACTATAACCAAACTATGAAAACTCACATCCATATGTTGTGTGTGCTTATATCATTCTGTTTGCATATCTATACATAACATGCATTAGTAAGTTTACCCCTTATTTAAATATGCAAGAGTATGCATTGAATCTGGTATGACTCGTGTGATGTGGATCCTTATGAGTGAGTCGCGTGGGTGAGTCATGGGTGAAAACCCAGAGTCCTGTCTCATAAAGGTGCCTAACCCAGTGCTTTTTGAACAGGATATTGGAGAGTTGGAATCGCTTCTGTGGAATCTGTCTGCTCTCTATTTAAGGCAGCCCATTGCACTTCCTCTTCCTGGCACTAACCTGACACCTTACTCACATGGACGCACCAGACGATGCTTACTGACCAGTCTTGAAGTTGAATGTAGGTGATGATTACCACAGGATGAGAGCCCTGCTTAGTTTACTTACTGCTGCTGTGATATAAGACAATGATTCCAGGGAAAATTGGTCCGTTGGGTTAACAAAAGCAGGCTTACTCTAAAGTAGCACTTGATAGTACTACTGTGCTAATGGGGTTTGCCTAAGCTAAACAATATATTGGCTGATCTTGGCCAGTCACGGATATTAAAATTATTAAAACATTTTATAACAGAACATAATGCAGAAAAAAAAAATTTTATTTTTTTATTTTTTTATTTAAAAATAGGGTCATCATATAGTTTACCCAGTGGACTGGCTCAAACTCCATTATCAACAGTACTCTCAGCACTGTCTGCAGCCCATGTAGCAGAGTAGCACCACAGCTGACAGTGAGGTGAAGTCAAGCGGTGTCTCCGAAGTAAGCTAATTAGTTTATGATATATATTGCTAGAAATATATAATAACAACCAGTGCTGAGTAACAATACTGTTAAAACTTGTTACATTACAGAATTACTGCCATTAAAAAGTAATCCATTACTTTACAGCATTACCTTTTGTATATAGCTGGCACGTGCTGGTTATATTTCCCTGAGGGTGTATAGCCTACTGTACATTTTTCCCTGAATGTTATGAGTTTACCTCATTGCATAGCAAGTTGATACTGGTAGCACTTCCTACACTACATCAGCAGCAACAAGATCATTTATTTCCCTCAAAGTGACAACTTTAACTAAAAGCTATCTGTTGCATTTTCAGAGCTTTAGCACCAGCATTATTTTCCTTTTATTCATGCCTCACCACCAATATTGTAAAGCTAAAAGGTTGCGGACGCTTCTTCAAAATTTGAAGTAGAGGTCCTTAGTAGCTGACAGACGCTCATTACCACCCCAGCACAGAATAATGTGAATACTTCAATAATGAAGAGGCTATCCTCTCCTCACTAGCTCAGTGTAATACGGTCTCTTACACAACCATGGAACCGGATACATTCCACCATGCAGATGGTGCCAAGGAGCTAGAAACATTGCAGTAACATTTTAACAGGAACCGATTGGTTATTTGAAAAAGTAACTAATTAATGCATTGTTTGAATAGCAAAAATAATGCATTACATTACTTTTTAGGACAAAAAAGTAATGTAACGTACTTTGTAACACATTACACCACACACTGACATTGGCCCAGTCATTCTCCCTTTTAATTTGAGTCCAACATACTGCAAGAGTATATAAACAATATCAGTCTATATATGGATATTACAATTTTTACTTCTTATAGACTGGTATCACCATTGGCCCAAAAAATCAGTGGGTTCATTAGTATCAGTACTGATTATCATGCAAATTGTGATTTTAAATATTTGTATAGATATACCTAAAGAGATATACATATGCCTGTTTGTTAGATCATTATTTTTGACTGGATGATTAAAATAAAATGCTATTCTCCAACGTTTTGAAAACCTAAAGCTTGACTGGTTTGCTGTGCCTGGTTACAGTTGCTAGGCTATGATTGGAGAATCACTGTTCTGGGGTAAAGTTTAGCAAATGATCAAATGTACATGGAGAATTTACTTCTTTTCTCTCTCTTCTCTCTTTTTTTTTTTTTTTTTTTTATACTTTTATTG
>VUQI01005962.1:7635-29647 GCA_015106735.1 Paratilapia polleni
CCCGTGCACCCCCCCCCCCCCCCCCCCCCCCCCCCCCCCCCCCGGGGAAAGGTAAAGGAGGGGTCTGGGTGTCTCTGCTTAGACTGCTGCCCAAGCAAACTGGACTGGGATATGCAGCAGACAATGGATGGATGGATGGATGGATGGATGGATATTGTAGGGTCTCCACCTTACAATATAAAGCAGCTCGAGTTGACCGTTATTGTGAATTGGCACTATATAAATAAAACTGAATTGAAACAGAGGTCCTCATACTGTTTTTGAATCTGGAATGTGAACACAAAGTCGAGCTGCAAGTTGCCAAAATCAAACTTTTATCACTACAATGTATACAAAAGGCAAGTTAGATACAAATAAAGCTTCATAAAGTATATACACACAGCTATGATCTTCTATCTTACACTGCTGTCATGAATAAAGGCAGCATTATCATGGAATTTCTCTGACTTAATTTCCTCCATGGTGAATTGCTTCAGACACAAACTCGTGGTAGCACCCATTGTCTCAAAACCACACAAATAATAATAGTTATTCTTAGAACACTAAATAAACTGCTGCTGTAAGGGGAGGCAGTGCAGGGTAATAAAACACGGTTGGCCTGATAAGGCCATGTTTGTCAGCCCACAGTAACTGCCTCTGCCTACATTGTTAGCAATCAATAGTAATTTCAGCCTAGGGCTACAGGGGCATCAGCTTATGTTCATATCCAGCCCACTTCACTGATATTAACCTCACACAGACATATATTAAATGGGACTATGATTGGGCTCTTAACTGCCAGTTTCTGACACAACACTCTCATTTCTCGATTAAAGTTGCTTTTAAATGACTGGCTTTGTGCTTTAGGCATCAACAGTCCATCTTGAATCAGTTCAAGAAATACAAACAGCTGCTTGTTCTGCATGGAGTTTTTTTAATGTTAGGTGTTAGTTTGTGTCCTTGAGAAGTGTCAATTTGCATACTTTTTTCACTTGACGTAACTTACTTCAGCAGATGAATACATTATAAAGGACTCTTTATATGTTTACAGGGCAATGTGCCTTGAATTGCATGTGCATGTTTTTATGTGAGAAATAGATACAGTAATAAAGACGGAGGAAGAATGTGAGAGCATATGCAAATAGAAGCTGTTTTTAGGCCACTGCTAGCTGTCTTTGATGTCTCTCTTGCAACTGTTTTTCTCTTGCGAATATGTGTGTGCATGCTTCTCCCTGTGCTCAGTGTGTGCACTGTGACCTCTTTGATGTCCCTCTGGTACTTGTTGTTCATCTCCTCTGACTTGATGAGGTCCTTGCGGGCAGTCTCCAGCTCCTGCTCCACCTCGGAAACCCGGGAGGAGAGGGAGGACATGCGCTCCTTCATCTGGGCCAGCTCATAGTTCTGCTTCTCCAGCAGGTCCTGCAGCTCGACCACCTGACTCGCCTCATGGGCCGGCTCTAAAGAACCGTTGGACAGACGCTGGGGGAGAGAGGAGCACATGGAGTAAAAGGTCACCAAATGGAAAGGGAAATTTATCCAAAAATATGTTTAAGTATCATTAAGCACAACATTTGTCAAGGGATGTTGACATATCATGAATTTTTTCTCACTTGTAGTCTATTTTTATGAAGAATTTGGGTGACTGAGTATTTTTTTAAATAAATTCCCCTGTATAACTGCTTATGAAACTCCCTGAAATCAAGTTAAATATCTGGTGGCATCTTGGTAATAAATTCTGACATCACTCAGAGAACCTGCCTAGAAAATTAAACAAATCACAAAGTGATCACTAACAAAGTGGAACCTGTGAAAGCAAACTACTAAAGAGATTAGAGCAGTAACTTAGCATTTTGAGGACTTATTGGCTTCCTTGCAAATAGATGATTATCTTAGCTTAGCATAAAAAATAGGGTTAGAATTATGGCTGGCTCTGTGTGAAGTTAACAATCTGCCTATGGGCACCTCAAAAACTCACAAATTAACATATTTAATCCATACAACAACCACACTGTAAAAAGAATGGCTGAAATTCTGCAAGGATCAGTGAGTATTTCCTGGAGATTTGTCAGTTTTTGTGTTTATAACACAATAATAAATACATTGTACTGAAATGCTTTTTGGTTAGCTTTAGCTAGAGAATGTGTCTTGTAAGCTTTCCCCCTTTTCCAGTATATATGCTAATGGTAATCTAACCTGGTCACTGACTCTTATTCTAATCTAATACTAGGCGAGTACAAAGATGGGTGTATTGCCCTAAATGTGTATTCATTTCATAAATTATATGACAAAGAAAGCAGGTTATCAGGAGTGAAAATACATAAAAATTTAAAAAAAAAAGGGCTAAGCCACAAAGCGTGTATATTAAACTGACCAGCCACAACAATAAAACCACTACCACTGCAACCCACAGGATCCAAAGCATCCATGGCAAATGTCCTGGTGCCCGACACCATAGGACAATCCCATGTTCACCATGGGCTGTTTTGTGATGGACATGGGCATCACAGGCATAATGTGGTGGAGCTACACAGCACTTGGCAGCTGGTTTTAATTTTGTGTCCAATCAGTGTAAAGACAAACACCTTTTAAGTTAATACTCTAGCTGGAATCTTTCCCTAGCAGTTGAGGTAAATCTTGATGTTGGTGGTACTGAGGATAAATTTCATCCCAAATCTTTACATGTGAAACAGCTACAAAATCGTTATTTTAGTTAGTGTCTTATAAGTGCATTCAGAATGCACACTTGGACTACATAAATCAAACAAACAGCTAAATGTCTTTAATATTGGTAATCTTTTTCATTTTTTTTTTAACTGTTAACCTTGATAGGATTGTAAATAAGAACCCCACTAACTAAATAAAGAAATAGAAGTTTGAGCTTCAAATGCAGGAAAATAGACACATTATCAAGACTAAAAATGAACCAGATGGAAAACGATTTTCTGATTTCCTGTCATGCCTGTCATTCTTGGGGCATATTCAAGTGGGCCCTGAGAAATCAGTCTTGCTTCCACTTCAGATACCATGTATCCTTTTGAGAATTACAGCATTTGCATTCTAATAAATTCAAGTTCATGAGCTCATGGCTTTGGCTCTTCCCCTTCTTTGATTTTGGATGGTCACAAAGACTGGGTGAATCACACCAGACTCCATTTGAGAAATTGTTTTGACACTTGCATTAGTAATCTGATTAGATTTCGCAGGGTGTTCACTCTGTACAGCTCCCCTGGTCTCTGCATGAGGTAGATTAATGAGGAGCATACCACAGAGACTCAGCTTACAAAGGGGTTTAGGGGCAAGAACAACACATCAGAAAACAACACTATTATCAGTGCTAAATAACAAATATGCATATTTTAAAAACAAATCTTGCTTTTAAGCTCAATGAAGTTACAGTAAGGTGAAAGAGGGGCTTAAGGAAAAGTGATCTCTTCATTCTCCATCTTTCTCCATCTCCCTGCTGTATCACGAGGCACAGCTGCCCATCTATGGCCATCCATCTGTGAGGACAAACCTAATTGGGCCTCTCTGTCTGTTGCCTGTGATCAATGATTCACTTGAGCAAGGAACAGGACCCACTAAATCACACCAGTGATTTTAATACCAGCATGCCGGCAGTGGGCCACGCTCATAAAAGAATTTAGATCTCCTTTATTGCCAAATGCCTCAACTGTCCCTCTTTGTATTTGGGGCTCCCATCACTTGGCTCGTTTCACAGTCTTGTACCATTTAGGACTGGGAAAGTTTAAAGGGACAGTATTAATAAGAGTTGCCCAACATTTCAAAGGGGTCGGTTGATTTTTTTTAAACTTTGAATGACCTATAATATTGTTAAATTTGGCTCTGAAGCTTCTGGTGCCACTCCAGTGTAGACAGATAGATAAATAATGTTTGTTCTCAGAACAATGAGAAATGACAATTTTGTCAGGATGACAGTAAAAATCTTCTGCATTGCATTCATCTGCTTTGTTCTGGGACTGAAATCAGCAGCTTGACCCCCAGTACAGAACAGAGCATACATTATTTACAAAAGACATGACATTGATTAAGGCAGATACATCATGAAAATGAGGTGCTGGATGGAGGTGGGTTGCAAAGTGGCTTGAAGTTGGACAACAACTGCAGAGAGGCTAAAGCAGCTTAAATAATGCGCTCTACATGAGATTTCCCCACTGGATGTGTAGAAAGGTACCAGCTTTGTGCCTGTGATTCAGCATTAGCTGAAGTGGACTGGTGTTGGGATCAGCTGATTCCGGTTGAGTTTGGCTTTTATCTCTATGCTCAATACATGAGTAATGTATTTTTTCAAAGGCAGTGAAGCAGGGGGTTCTGTCTACCAAAAGAACCAAAAGATGTCAGAACAGTGAGAAAATAAGAGCAAAAAGCAAAAACAGGTAAACAAATAAAGGCAAAAACATAGTAAACTGCACATAATACACGTTGGCAGGAATCTCACTGATGTCTCAAATTTTAAGTAAAACAACTGGTTAAATTCCAGACCACAAACAAAAACTACCAGCTGTTCAGTTAAAGGACAAACTTAAAGTACCTCTGTGTCACTGGGGTACTACCATTTTGTACTACTTTACACTTCTTTAGGTCATCAGAAAATGTTTTTATTTAACTGCGCCATGATTGAGGCTAGTGGGTAAGGAAGAGCAGCAGCTCCAAAGATCTGCCAAAGCTGGACATTTAAGATGCTTTTAATGACCTTAAGTTGTTCTTAGTGGTATTAATATTTTAGCATTTTTTGTTATTTTACTTTTGTTCTGTCTTGCTTTTATGGTATATCATACCATTTAAAGGTACATTAAGTTTTTGTCCTGTTCCTTTTTTTTGGTGCTTGATAGATAAAATTGATTTGAGTTCTTTGACTGCTGGTATTACTAGTTTTTAATAAGGTATAACAATTAAGCTATTCTCAATTCAATTCAATTCAATTCAATTCAATTTTATTTATATAGCGCCAAATCACAACAACAGTCACCTCAAGGCGCTTTATATATTAGGGTAAAGACCCTACGATATTAGACAGAAAACCCCAACAATCAGACGACCCCCTATGAGCAAGCACTTGGCAACAGTGGGAAGGAAAAACTCCCTTTTAACAGGAAGAAACCTCCGGCAGAACCAGGCTCAGGGAGGGGCAGCCATCTGCCGCGACCGGTTGGGGATGAGGGGAAACAGAAGAGAGCAGAGGGACAAAACACACACTATAGGAGAGAGACAGAGTTAATAACAGCTAATGATTAAATGCAAATGGTGTATAAACACATGGAGAGTGAAAGAAAGTGAGGAAGAGGAAGTGCTCAGTGCATCATGGGAAGCCCTCAGCAGCCTAAGCCTATTGCAGCATAACTAAGGGATGGTTCAGGGTCACCTGATCCAGCCCTATCTATAAACTCTATCAAAAAGGAAAGTTTTAAGATTAGGCTTAAAACTTTCCTTAAAACAAACAAAAAAAAAACATCCACCCAATTCTGGAAAAGTTGTTACAAATTGGTACAAAGTAAAGAGTTGGGAGGTTTTAGATGGTTACAATATAAAATACAGGACAACAAAAGTGTCAACAAACTGATAGCTTTAACCCACTGCTGCAGGCAGCTTAGTGTAAATAAAATCCAAGACTAGCACCAATAAAAGCAAGACAGGTATTAAAACAGGATCCATAAAGCACACACAGTTTATGTCCAGTTTAACTTGTCAACAAAACATTACAAATACAGAGGGAGAGGGTAACTATCTTAAAACTAACATTTTTCTTTAATGTCATTAATTACGAAAAAAAAAAAGCTGCAAGTGCATCAATCATCCCACTGTTAGAGGAGTGCTGGGCAATTAAAATAATGCAAGACTACTCCGGTGCTGGATGATCACCATTAAAAATTTAAAAGGTGAAGCAACTGGCGTCTCCTGTCAGACTTCATTAGCTGGTTATCAGGGCTATGCTAAGAGCTGAAAGGGTTAATATGCACCTAACAAGCATTTGTCTTTTCCCTCTGTGCTCACTCTGACTTCTTCCCCTCCCACTGACCTCTTTCCACCTGTCACATTAATGACAACCAGTGCATATATTTTTTTTGAAAATCAGGCGGACAGGATTGTGTGTCTAAGAAGAAGCGTGTTCTGCAGATCAAAGCTGTCATTCTCCCCTTGATGGCGGTCGGTGCTACATCTCTGTCAGTCACTCTGACTGCAGTGACGCTGAATAACGAACCCTCACGATCACGGCAAGGTTAGTGGTTTTTCTTCATCGTACCACAAAACAAATGTGCCAAACAACACACATTCACATTTTCTTCTTTTATCTACACAAAACAGAGCAGATGATAGCCGTCTCCTCATTACCACATCCCTCAAACATGCACGCTCGTCATCTCTTTACTCCCGACATCCCTCCCCCATGCCTCGTCCCCCAGCAGACCAGCCAAGTAACAGCATCTCCATTGATCTACCCAGGTATCCTCTGCTGCTGTCTGCATGTAAAAAATTTCCAGCATCTGCTTTTGCCTTTGAGGTTTGTCATTTTGGGCTCTGATGCTCCTGACATAAAAAGGCATCAGTGTAATCTAGTAAATGTGCACGCACTTACACTTCTGCCAGTAAAATAATAATCAGAGGGAAATTTGTATTCAGCTATGGATGTCCATGTGTGCTCCTGCATAATGGCAGAGGGTGAAATCACAGCAGGAGCTTTCACCTGACTGGTTACCTTCAGAATGCCTGCAGAGTTACATAAATGTATGATCAAAACCATTCGATAGTTCCTGCAATACTTTAAAGACAAAACAGCAGGGGGAACCAAATGTACAGGAATTATTTGTGTAATACCACCAAACCAGTGCTGTAGACAAAATGTTGATTGTAAGTGGTTTGATTTTGAAATGGAAAACATCAGGGTTGCTGTATGACTGCACAGGTAAGTAAGTATATATGCTTACTTACCTTATTATATACATACCTTACCTTATATTATAATATATCTATTGTACATATATGTATAATAATACATACATTTATTTTAGAATAAACTTCATCTGTAACATCAACTGAGAATACTAACATAATGTATAGAACAATAAAGAAATGTGTAAAGGTTCTGACTTACATAATAGGTTAAAAAAATCTAATTTGAAGACTTTTGCTCTATAAACTTCTCAGCTAAGACAATAATACAGTTTTGTGCAGTTGTTAACACTTATGTCTTTATGCAAAACTAAATTGGGGTAAGTCAAAGTCTTTTAGCATATATAATATAGTGCTTTACTGGTCAGTTTCAAGAAAATTAGGGATAATTTGTTTTTTAAGCTTGAAATTAGCAAATGGCTCTATCTTACAGAATATACTATGCTGTTGCTATTAGGGAGAGTTAGAAGTAGAGTATAGTTTTTCTGTAAATTCTAATGATTGATTGATTATGTAGTATTTTTAACAGTGTGTGAAGACTTTTAAAACGCATTTTGAACATTTTTAAACATACAATGCAATTAAACACTCATGAAAACAAGATCTAAAAGTATTTCTTAGCTCAATTCAGATAATTTTGGACCATACCATGATACATTAGATTAGACTGAGCTTGACTATGCCCATGTCAAAATACTGCAAGGGAAGCATTGCAGAAGTGCTGTGCTGAATGCAACCTTAAGAAAGCAAAAAAAAAACAAACAAAAACACCTAATTTTAACCATTTCTTTTCCTCCCATATTTTATCAAGTGAGCTCACCTTGCCATGGACCTTCTGTTGAGCTTCACTGCCCTCCAGTATGTCCTCTCCTCCCTCACCAGATGCCACTTTTCTCTGGATGTGAGCATTCTGTTCCCGTAAGGCCACAATCTGTGGGGCACAAAAATAGGCAGTAAGACATGAAAAAAAAACACACTTGCATGCACACTGAAATACATCTTATGTTGGATGCAAAACAAAACTGAACTTTAAGGCTTGCATCCCTGTCAATGCAGCTTTACAGCTTTAGCAAAACCTCTTGAAACCTCAGTGTTTGCACATAAGCACAAAACCACAACCACATATAACTGCAAGCCTCAGTTAACTAATCATTTTTCCCCTCTTATGCAACACTAGTAAATTACAGTTCATCCTATTGCATAGGACTTTTGGAATGATACTTTAACCAACATATGACCGCTGATGGAAGCATTGTAATTACCATGTTTTGCAAACCCAGTGCTTTATTTCTCCACCTTCAGCAACTGTCTTAAACCTATAACCCTGTCACAGGGGAGACCAGCTACAATAACATTAAGGTTCTGCCTTGACAGACAGCATATGATTATCACTCACCTCAAGAAAGAGAAAGGTTGACAGTGTACCTGCCACCTACTAATACTAATGTCTCAAACAGTTTGAAGCCTTGAGAGGTTGCAGAACCTCTTGCATTTTCCAAACAAGACTTTATAGAACCTAAAATGTATGGAGAATGGACAGCTATTTGTCACAGGTAAGCCATTAAAAATTAACTACCGAAATGGGTAAACTCTTGAGAGACTTTCTCCTCGTATCCTAAATCAGCACCAAGGTGAATACTAAAGTAAACTGTTGCAAATGCATCAGTCTTTTACTGAGGTCAGACATAGGCCAGATCTTCTACAGCTGCACTAAAGAAAATACAACGCAGCTTTGAGAAAAGCATGAAAAAACGTTTCCCCTGTGAACACAAAGTCAAAACAGAGTAATTGTGCCATTGCTTTTCTGTTCAAAATAAGTTTGGCCAACCTGGAGGTTTGTTCAAAATGTGAAAGACTTTCTGCTTCTATTTCAACAATATGTTTGCTACAGTGTGTTCTGTTTATTTTTTGCAGAAAGAAACAGTCAAAGTTAACTCACTGTCTACTGGTCTTATTCTCTGAAACTTCCCCTGAAAAGTCAATAACCACTGCAGAAAACAGTCCAGCCCTTCTCAGTTAAAGAAAAAAAAATACTCTCATTCCCTCCACTAGCAAAGAAGACACTCCAAACAAAAAAAACAATTACTACAGTACATGAGGCATGCTGTTAGCATGATGTGATTAAAGCTGCATCATGCTGATTCTTCTCTATGAGTACTCTGAAGATTCTGACAATCTCTAATCTCTGAAGCATGCAGGACCCTCAAATCTGCATGTTATTTCCTTTTTGTGTTTTTCTTTTTGGATGATTCGATTAGGATTTCCAAGCAACCCAAATATCTCCTATTACAGGTAGCACAATAATTTACGACAATACAGCTACTACTGGTATAACTAATAATGTATAATAAACAACTGCAGTTTGAGAATAGGGTTACTGGATGATCATCGTTATTCCAAACAAACTGTGATGCTTTAAAATCTCTCTCTCTCTCTCTCTCTCTGTGATTGTAACAGGAAGAGGAGCCTGAGGACAATCAATGAGATGACTGTCAATAAAACAAACAATGCTCAAGTGACTTTGACATGATCTGGTTTAAACTCAGATCCCAACCTGCCCTCATTGACACCAAGGCACAAGTCACAGTTAATGTCAGGACCTCTTTAAAGTGGCAAGTGAGAAGAGAAGATTATCTCCCATCTTCAATAGACAGGATTTACTTCACACTCAACTTTGCCAGCAACAGCTTGGCTTCTTCTTTGCTGTTGCACTCTGCCTACAAAGCGTCTTCTGTTCATTATTTTTAATGAGGGCATAATTATGCCTCCGTATGTTCCAGTACCATTATTTTGAGATTGTCTGTAATTTCTCCATCTCAGAGATCAAACACTAATGCCACCCATGACAGAAAGGCACAAATGATGAATGGAGCGCTACTGCTGCACCTTCAGCTCTGAAATTAAAGAAGAGGGAGAGAAGTTTGAAAGATGCAAAATGAAATGGTGAAGAGGCACAAAAGGACAACAAGTGGAGCTTTTTACTGCACAGCATCATGATTTCCTTATCTTTCCTTTAGCACTTCTGGGTTCTGTGTTGATAGGACTGTCTGATGAAGTAGAAATTGGAGAAACGTGGGGAGGAGTGAAGTGAGAGTGTGTGTGTCCATATGTGCCAGGGGTTGCTCTTAGAGTACAAAAGATTGATGACGTCAAGGTGAGATCTGGGGAAAAGCAAGTTTGGTGCAATGCGCTTAAAACTGAATCAATCATACACTTGGGGTAGGAGAACAAATGCATGTGTACACACCCACATGACCACACAAAAAGCATGTTTTTAAAATGTTTTAGTTTCAAAAGAGAGTTTGTTTTGTTTTTTGAAACGTCGCTGTGATACTCTGGCATTTCTTTTATCAGACTTACAGTGTACTTTTAAAAACAAGACAAAATGTACTGCTATTGTCATTCTTAATGTTTTCTCAACCTTTATGTCTTACTTTTATGTCAGTTTTTATTTTAAAAGCTATGAATACCTAATTTTCTCAAAATGAGCACAGTCTTGGTTCAGACAGGGGAAGGAGTCAAGCTCAGCCTGCAAGCATCTCAATGCCAGCCCACATCAGCTCTAGGGTCAGCTGATACTCTTCTACACATCCCATTGGCAAATCTTACGTTGGTGCACCATTTAAGCTGCTTTAGCTTGCTCACAGTTGCTGCTGCCACTTGCAAGCCTCTTTGCAACCCACTTCCACCCCTGCTTGCTCCAATTCATGTTCATTTCAGATCTATTCTCAGTGATGCCAGCTCTGTTTTGTGCTGAGGTCTTGCTGCCGCTCTCCCTAACTCCGGCTTTCCATGTTTCCATATAAATGCTTCAGATCACGAGCTGTTCCTTTCCTTCTCCGTATGTTTCTCTCGCCATCTTTCAGGTACAAGTTCATTTTTGTTCCATCTATCCACAGATTTTTTTTCAGATCTGTGCAGACTCTTTTAGGTGTTTTCTGGCAAAGTCTAATCTGGCCTTCCTGTTCTTGAGTGTAACCAGCGGTTTGATTGTTGGCCACTCCTAAAGTGTTTTATCTTTGATAAGTTTATATTGCTTTTTCAGGCTAATGATGGCCTCCTTCACTTGCATCTAAATCAATCTGGACCTCATGTTGAGAGCTCAAATGCAAATTCAACACTTGGAATGAGCTCCAGATCTTTTATCTGCTTAATATGTCATGGAATAACAAGGGAGCAGGCCTCACCTGGCCATGAAACTGCAATTGTCCGATTCATTTTGAGCCTCTGTAAATTGGGGACTACATATAAAAATAGCTGTAATTCCTAAACAGTTAATGCAATACGTTTGTTAAACCCTTAAAGTTGAAAGTCTGCACTTTAATCACATATTGATTGTCTGATCTCACAGTGGTGGTGTACAGAGGCAAAATTACCAAAAAAATGTGTCACTGACCAAAAACATATGGACCTAACTGTATGTTCTTAAAAAAAAAAGTGAGCTACCACTGGCAATTTAACAGTGTTTTAAAATATGTCAGTGCTGATTAATGTCAAATAATTAGTAAACAACAATCTATCCTCAGATAGATTCCAAAGCACTCCCATAGCAGAGAATTGCAGTCACTAGCAGTAATCTGTGTGTGGCCACTTAAACACCTGTGACTGCATGAGGTCAAATGCCACTGATTTTTTCAAGCATGGACACATTGTCTAAATCCCTGGAGGGAAATGGGACTCATAACAGACCTCCATCTCAAATCAATTGCCAGTTTGCTGGCTCACGGATCCGCCTACCTCCCTGGAGCCTCTGAAGTGTGGACATTTTTATTCGGCAAAGCTGGTTTAACTATCCCCTCCACCACCACCACCTCAAGGTCTAATCACTCATCTGTCCACAGCTCTGACAAGTGTTGTGTTAACCATCTGAGAGGGACAGCCTCACAGAAATACTGTACGATCTTTATAAGCTTGGAAGTGTGATGTGAGAAATATTTCAAGGTGAGGCTACTGAGATGTCTGTCAGAGTTTCTGCAGTTAAAAACAAGACTTTGGGAAAAAGCTGTCAAAGAAAAAAGGGAAAAATTTAGGCACCATTGGCCTTTAGGGTGTTTTTTTTTACTGTTTCAATCTTTTCTACAATTCTCTCCCTGTCTGGTAGATCATACACCATCAAATCTTAGGTTCTGACCCCAAGCGACTTGACCATCTACTTACAATCCAAACATATCATTACAGCCTCACTCTTTGCATTTCTGTCCTTCAGCTTCTCTCAGAGGTGCTTTGACCAAGTGCAGCTCTGCACTCTCATTAACACACAAACCTCCACACACAATCTGCCTCTACTTCCAACCTGCCATTTCTATTTGTGTCTTCTGCCTTTCTTTGCTCTTTTTGCATTCCCTCTCTGTCCGTCCTTCCACCCACTCCACACGCCTCCCAACCGTTCCCCCTATGCTTTTCACTCCCTTCTTTTTCTTCTTCTCCTCTCCTTACAGACTTTTATTCTAGGCCCGAGTGTCCGGCTGGCATGTCTGACAGGCTGTGAAGTGCCAGCCTGAAGGTTTTTCCTCAGCTGGAACAGGAACATCTGCAGTGCAAGAGCTGCTCTAGCCTGAACTTAGGAGGTTAAGAAAGAGTGAGTCCACCAAGGAAAGAGTGGCCAACGTACTGCCAGTGCTATGCTCTAGCCGCTCATGTGCATAGTGTTATTTCACCCTATTCCCTGTAAAGATAAGGGTGAGTGAAGCTTGTCGAGGTAATGTGAATGTTTCTGGGTGTCAGAGCGGATGCATAATTCAGGATGTATTTCAGGACAAATCACAGTATATATTAGGTTTGCATCCACACAGAAAAGCAGTACATATTCCTGTATGTTTGTTCTGTGAGTTGGAATATATTAACCCTACACAAGTCTTCAGGTACTGGATGTATATATAAACAGTACATACAGGTGTATTATATAAACAGCATATATTTTCTGTTATTTCAGTACATTCCCATCTCAGGGTGTTAAATATTTCTGTTCGCTCAGATACTGATGGCATCGCAGAGATAGGCAGAAGGTGTCTGTCAGCGTCTGTGCCTTCATGCACCAGCTGCGGTAATACTGATTTATAGATAATGGTCTGCTTTTAAAATGCAAAAAAGTTTGTGGTTAGAGTGCTGATGGTGGAGTAAGATGCAATTTTGTCGGCCAGGAGACTGCTGCTTCTGTCCTGGTAGGAAACTTAGAGTTTTGCACTTTGACGTTTACTAGTTGTTTAGGTTTAGATGCTAAAAGCTCCTTGGATCGGTTGAGGAAAACATTGTTGTCTGGGATGAATTCTGCCCTTTCATAACATTAACTGTGCATGATGCTTACCCAGTGCGTTTAAAGAGTCATTTTAAAAGCGACAAAGAGAGATATTTGTCAGCTGGGAATGGCTTTGACAAAACGACAGTATTTGACACCCTCAGAATTAGAACAGCTGGCTTTTCCTGATGGCTTTGTTGTCCACTTTTGGTGAGCCTGTGTGAACTGTAGCCTCAGTTTCCTGTTCTTAGCTGACAGGAGTGGCGCCTGGTGTGGTCTTCTGCTGCTGTAGCCCATCTGCTTCAAGGTTCAACATGTTGTGTGTTCAGAGATGCTCTTCTGCATACCCTGGTTGTAACAAGTGGTTATTTGAGTTACTGATGCCCTCCCATCAGCTCAAAGCAGTCTGCCCATTCTCCTCTGGCCTTTGGCATCAACAAGACATTTTCTCCCAGAAAACTTTTGCTCAATTGACATTTTGTCTTTCTCAGACCATGTCTGTAAACCCTAGAGATGTCTGTGTGGGAAAATCCCACCAGATCAGCAGTTTCTGAAATACTCAGACCAGCTCGTCTGGCATCAACAACCATGCCAGTTTCAAAGTCATTTAAACCACCTTTCTTCCTCATTCTGATGCTCAGTTTGAACTTCAGCGGGACGTCTTGACCATGTCTACATGCCTATGTGATTGGTTTATTAGACATTTGCATTGGTGAGCAGTTGAACAGGTATAACTAATGGAGTTGCTGGTGAATGTATACAACTGTGGTGGCTATTACCTCCTGATTGGCTGCTGTGAGCTCCTCCTCCAAGGCGGACACCCTCTCCAGTGACACCCGTAGTCTCTCTCTTACCTGAAAATTACAAAACACAAATCATGATCTGCCTGTAGTTCACCTTTGTGATGGACTACATTATAAACATTCACTGCACGCAACTGCACTGAGCTGAACTGATAGTAAAGAGCCAGGCTCTTTACTATATAAAATGCAGTCATTAGCTTCCCCTCTGACTGCTGTTAAAATCCCAATCTAGGCAAGCAAGGGTTAATACAGCACAAGGAGCTGTCCTCTTTTCCTCCCTTAGCCTTACAACACCACTTTGCTGTGGCTTCAAAGTAGCATTATAAGGCTCTTACTGCTTTTAAAGCACCATTTGCTCAGAGGAGATTCCCCTTCTATACTCCTCTCTTCGTCTGTGAGCTCAGTGCGTGCTCGCCCTCCTTTAGGTTTATCATGGCTGTGATGGAACAATTACTCACATTGTGACTGTGCACCACATCTCAGAGGAGGTTGATCCTCTGTTGCCATGCTGGGATACTGTTCCAACATGGACCCATTTGCCCAAGCTTTTATTACCTTAAACAGTGTGGACATTGGACATGTGTTATAAATGATGGCTTTCAGAGGAGAGGATGAATGGATTACAGGGGGAGTGCTGATACTACACAGGAGACTAAGGTCATAAATCAGCGGGGTGCGAGGAGAAATGCTGAATGGGACGTGTAGAGGCTAATAACCAGAAAATGATAGCAGGAAATGACAGAAAAGACACTGCGAAGGCAATGTTAGCATCATCTGGTCTTAGATGTTTCATCTATCCATATACATATATTATAACATAATTCAAAGGGGAGCTGAATCTGAATCCAGCAAAGCACAACTACTGGGTTTTTACAAATATTGCTTTTATGTAAAATTAAAAAAAAACAAAAAAACAAAAACCTTTTGGGAAGAAAAAACATGTCAAATAGGTGCTGTTCTTCTAAACAGACTCAAAAGAAGTACTACAGACCAATTTTAATGTAAGCAAAACATAGCACATTCTTACTTTAACTGGTTTGCTAACATAGTCAGTTATTACATAAATACTTCTGTTTTCTCGTCGGATCTGCAATATGGGTAGCTGAGGTTTTTCTACCAGAAGGAGATTAGCCTGCATTAGCTCTGGCAGCTAGCTAGCCAAATAGCTACTTTACCTCCACACTGCTAAGTGCTCAGACTGCCTGTGTTTTACATGGCTGGTGATACCACACTGGAGAAACACAGCACTATAAACTGAATTTCCGCTTTAAAATAATTTTCTTGTCAGTGATACTTTTCTGGGTTTATGAAAACCAAAAGCCAACTTTACATCTAAGTGTTGATAATTATTATAATAGTTTACTGAAGAACCTTTATTTTAACACTTTACAGTCCTAAAATTACATGTGCCTATTTCCATTTGTATTCAATTAAAAATACAAATCATTTTTCTGCCTGAACAAAAACGGATACAAATACAAATATTGCACTCTAGTAATAATATACAACACACACTATTTAGGCAATACAAAATATCTTCTCAATAAATATTAACCTGTATTAGACAATTATTAATAATATAAAAGTTATGAGGAAGAAGGGACCTACAACCAAGTCAAAACCAGACAGGTTAGGCACACTGAATATGGTAGAACTGAAGTTTCTATATTTGCTGTAAAGGCCAACACAGTGACACATTTAATGTATGAGTTTAGGCAGCCTTACCTTCTCATCTAGGGCTTTATGGTGTTCAAACAAGGACTTGAGTGCTTTGAGGACTTCGACCTCACTGGAGACTCCCGAAGGAGACTGAGCCTGCCGCTTGACCACCGTCATACGAAGTGACCGCTCGTGTCTGGACACCAGGCACTCCAGATGTTCCAGCAGTAACTAAAGGAACACATAAGAGAAGTCGATGTTATCTGCTCTGAGAGATGTAGAAATGCTGAAGAATCCAAAATATGAACAGATTTTGAGAAGAAACTCACCTTTTGTTCTAATTTTATTCATGTAATCTAGTTGTTTTTTTTTTTTTTTAAACAAGTACTGGAATGATTCAAGTGGGCTTCATCGGGCTGACTTCTAGCCCTCAAAGTATTTCAAAAATCAAAAATTAGGCTAGCAAAAATTACAAACATGCAACAAATGCAAAGTTAATAAAAGGGGCTTGCTCAAAGAGATGCACAAAACAGACTGTTTGGTTTTCAAGTACTTGGAAAACGTTGAAGTAACTTGCAAAAGTGTTTTGGTGTGTGGCCAACTACTATTATCATAATGTATCATCATTTACATTCTTACAAATGGTTGTCAGTTATCACCAACTTATGGCATTAGAGTTACAAGCCGTATGCTTCAAAGAACTCATGTTTTCCCGGTACTTTCCAGTAAGAAAAGTTTGCTTTGTATTGTTGTAACACCTATCAATGTAATTATATGAACAAAATAAAAAAAGTCAGATAAAAGTAAAAATAACACTATCCTTTCTACAAAAGCACACAGTGGTCTAATCTAGGTTGCAACGTAGCTTTTCAAGTCAACTGCCAGCAAACAGCTACACAAAGACAGAGAAGAGATGCAGAGCTTGGAGGTGGGCTAAACAAAAAGCAGCTACACAACAACAACTGGGAGTAAACAACCGTGATGGGTGTTATTCAGCAGAGATAAAACATTATTTGTTACTGTAGCTTGCTCAGTTTCCATTGTGAGATCAGTGCAGGATTGTCTGCTTTCATTTCCCCTTGCTGCTCATTGGACACACTGTGGCAGATCTCAACAGTTCATTCCCTCTCTGATGTTGTCCAAGAAAATAATATTATAACCTCAAGATAATGATCTGGTTATAGGGTAAAGTTACAGCTCAAAATGATCTTTGTGCTCTTTCCGACCTCACTGGCTTTATTCCTGGCATACCTTCACTTCAATTGTCCAAACATCTCCCACTGAGGCTGCCTAACATGCTGCAGCTGGTTTAAATGTATTCCATGGTAAACCACTGGTTATTAAGTCAAAATCCCACTGACATTTCTGCTAAACTAAAATCAGCTGAATTATTAACACAGCTCTGAAAAGATCCTTACAGACATTACAACAATTGTGGCAAACAAAGATGAAGATGAACATGAGAGTACAGGCAACAGAGCCTTACTCGGGATTCACTGTTAACTGAAACCTACAGTATTTATCCAATGTAGATGTGTAAATTCATCCTGGTTCATCTCTCAAACTGAGGATTTTTCCTGTCACTACCACATTTCTTTTAAAACCAGATGACATTAACCAGGCGTGGATCTGACTGAGAAACCATGAATACTGCTTGACCTTGCCAAACACGAGGTAGCCAGGCCTTAAGTATACCCTGCTTTATCTTGTTATTCTAAATTGAACCATAATTTACAAAACTAACATCATATTGTATCAAATGAAACCTGAAACTACAGTTTGAGACTATAAATTCCTCACCGCCATGATAAACCTGAAGGAGAGCGAGCACATACCCCTGCCTATTTGAAAGAATGCAGGTTTAAGGCACTTTGTGCTCTTCTTTGAGCTGTAACTTTAGTCTACTGACTTGACTTTTATTTTTTATATACAGTCGTGAAAAAAAAAGTTCTCACATGACTCTTTGCAGTCCTGTGAAAAACTAAGTACACCCTTACTGCTTCCATAGGACTTAACAGGATAAGTAGGAGCCAGGTGCTCCTAATCAAATGAACTTGATTAATTGATCATCAGCAAGTGTGAGCACCTCTATAAAAGCAGAAGTTTGGGCAGTTTGCTGATCTGGAGCAAATTCACCCCAAGGTCAGATCATGCAAAGCTCAGAGAAACCGCAAAAAAAACCAAGAGCTACATCTCAGACTCTACAGGCCTCAGTTAGCATGTTAAATGTTAAAGTTCATGACAGTAAAATTAGAAAAAGACTGTACAAGTTTGGCTTGTTTGGAAGAGTTGCCAGGAGAAAGCCTCTTCTCTCTAAAAAGAACATGGCAGCATGGCTTGGGTTTGCACAGTTGCATCTGAACAAACCACAAGACTTCTAGAAAAATGTCCTTTGGACAGACAAGACTAAAGTGGAGATGTTTGGCCATAATTCACAACACCACATTTGGTGAAAACCAAACATAAACACCTGTTTTGGGCTTGTTTTGCAGCCACAGGACCTGGCCACCTTGCAGTCATTGAGTCGACCATGAACTCCTCTGTATACCAAAATATTCTAGAGTCAGATGTGAGGCCGTCTGCCTGACAGCTAAAGCTTGGCTGAAATTGTGTCATGCAACAGGATCCTCAATGAACTGAAGCAACGTTGTAAAGAAGAATGGGCCAAAAATCCCCCACAATGATGTGAGAGACTGATAAATACTTACACAAAATGATTACTTCAAGTTACTGCTGCCAAAGGTGGTTCTACAAGCTACTGAATCATGGGGTGTGCTTATTTTGTCAGAGGAATACATAGAGTCTTGTGAAAACTTTCTTTTTCACATGACTATATGTAGTGTCTTGTGGTTGAAAAAGATAACATCACTGACATCATTTGTAGATCAACTACATAAAAAAATAAGTACTTGCATATAGCTACTTATAAGCTTTTCTTAGTTAGGATCGGTTGAGGAAAACATTGTTGTCTGGGATGAAATCTGCCCTTTCATAACATTAACTGTGCATGATGCTTACCCAGTGCATTTAAAGAGTCATTTTATAAGCTTTTCTTAGTTTATTTACTAAATTAATAATTGTACTGTAGTCCCCATCTCTCTTGAATTAAGTATTAAAAGAGGTTATGTGCTGAACTTTTCTTAACTTCAAATTTCAGGTAAATTTTGTTACCACTGGACAAAGTCAGTTGATCTGTTTCAACATTTCCATTTTGTACCAATTGAGTTTAGTGACTGATGGCTGTTGCTGTATAGTTACAGTCCAGACATGATAGCAATATTGACATTTTCATCTAACTGGATTTCCCAAAATGTAAATCTATTCCTTTACCCATGAAAGATAGATGCACTTTCTTAGTATATGATATTCCTCAATATATGGTTCAAAATAAAGTAACAAACATAATCAACAGCATATCATCTGAATGTCACACATCTGAATTGTATCAGTTGCTACAGCAAATAAAAACAAAACAAAAAAAGCAAAATGCATAAAAATATTTTATCCACTTTTTGCTTCAAGCTAAATAAATGTGTTATTCTTCCCTGCAGGATCCTAAAGACAAATTTTCAACAGAGAACAATGGAGCAGGCAGAAGTGATCAGAATCTCTGCAGGAGCGAGGTGTACAAGTTGAACAATGAAAATAGTAAAAGTGAAGGGGAAAAAAAAACCCTGCAGAGCACTGCTGTAGGAGATTTAGCGTAGTCTCTTCATTTGTCTGTCTGATTCAAGTGTCCCTGAGAGATCCATCAGCATCCATCATGTCTACATTTATAATCCTGCTCACTCAACAAAATGCCCACTGTTGATTCAATCAGGAAGTCCGTGTTTAGTCAACAGCCGCCCATTTCTGATCCTGTTCAGTAAATATTTTCATCCTTTATCTGTTCTTCTTTTTCTGTCATAACATGTCTCTACATCAGCTGTTCTCAAAGCTGAAAGTGGGGTCCATGACCCATGGCCAAGGGGTACACAAAATAAGTTGTTATAAACCCTAAAAGCATGGTGTGGCATTGAAAAGTGCATATCTAGACGAGGATCTTTTATGCCAATAAAGCAGGCATATTGGGTCCATTACTCATATTATCTTTGTGCTGACAGCAACTCTGATGCGATTGTGACACATCACGTAAATCTGTCATGAAATCACTCACTTCACTCAGGGTGCAACAGACTGTTCCTGCTGCTGCAGCTGCAGAGCTTGGCTTGTTAGCCAGCTAGCTGACTGGCGAGAATGGAGAAGTGTTTGAGCCAGACAACGCTGTAAAGTTACAGTAAGTCCAAACTGAGTAAGACCAGCAACAGAAGACCAAAATGAGTTATGTTTGCTTAGTTACAAACAAACAAACCTTGATGCCAGCCAAGATGAGTAACCTGTTAAGCATTAATGCTGTTAAGTTGAATTAAATGACCCTCTTTTTAAAAGTGCATAACTGGCATGTACATATTTAAAATTGAAATAAGGTTCTGTTTATCGCTACAAAAAAGGTCTGAAGTTTAAAAAGTTTCAGTGGCATCTAAACTGTGCTGTAAACCCAAATGCTCAAAGTAATTCAATAGCCTTATTATATAGTAATTAAGAAGTGAAAACTGAAATTCATTTATTTAATATTTTCTCCCTTTTTAAATTGATGAAAACAGATTATGTTTGATTAACTCTTTTACAAACTAAATAACCCCCCCCTAAAAATATAACTTCAGTATACTTTTTATGGTGTGTTGTAATCTGCTCTTGATTATTAAGGCCTCAGTCACACAGGCCTGGAGGCCGGTTAGCAACTACCTTGCAACCACTGGTTGTGAGTGAAAATTGTTTATTTCCCAGCCAGTTACAAGAGGTTGCTGGGAGTTGCTATTAAACTGATTGCTAAAGCCCCATTCCTGCAGGCCCAGAGACTGCTCGGTGATCCCCTGGCAACTGCTGGTTGCTAGGGGAAAGTATGTATTCTGCAATCGGTTGGGGAGTTTTTTTCTGGAGGTTCCCGATAATCGCTAGCAAGAAATTCATCACAGAAAGATAGAGGGTGCTGTACCAAAAACCGCCTTGTAATTGCTTTGGTCGCTAGCAGGTTACCGTGGTCACACATAGTTTGCATGGCAGATGCCGACTTGACTGTAAACTAGAGCCCAACTGATATATTGGCAGAGCCAACCGGAAGACTGGAAGCCGAGACAGTTTGCCTTTAAAGTATAAGTTGCGCCTTTTGAAATGTGCTGGTTGTAGTGAGAAGACACAACTTTTACTTTAAAGGTGAACGTTCTCTGTTTCCAGTTTGTCTTGAACTTTTTCAAGTTTTACTACAGCTCAGAGAGTAAAATGGCGAGTGTTTGCAGACAAGTCCACATCTTTCATGACTGCGGCAATCTCCTTGTGAGCACAGCAAACATAAGGAGGTTTTCAGTGCAGCACCCTTTTTGCAAACAAGTTCACCTAGAATTAGCCAGCAACCGCCAGCAACCACTTGCCAACCAGTCAGGGCATACACATTTTTCCATAATGACCAGTGGTTGCCAGAGGGTCGCTAACTGGTCTCTAGGCCTGTGTGACTGAGGCCTAGCATCCAGGGTGGGTGTGTCAGAGAAATACTGGGATTTGTGGAGCAAACTGTGGATAGCAGCTCAAATGTTTGAGTTCTTTATTTATTGCATTATGTTTATAGTTCAGTTGCTCAACGGTGTTTAATTTACATTCATGTTAGAGTAGCAACTCTGTGAAACTATAAGTAAAGTGGCTAGACTAAGTACTATCTGTTCTACCACAGTGATAAAGTGATTCTCTGCTCATAAAGTTGTAGTTGGTGATTTTTAAGTTCATCAATAAAAAAATTAAAGCAATCAGTTGCAAATATTATTATAAATATAGGCTACTTCATAGGTTTTAGGATTATAAGTGGGTCTTATGTCTAAGACTGCGTGCAATCCTTAACCCAAACAGCCAATGAGATTAACTCCATACTCATCACATGATGTTGCAAGTCAACTGACTGCCTGTACATGCCTTCCAACATTTAATTATAACCAGTGACAAAACCAAGCTTAATTAACATTTGCTTAGTAATTGCCTGTTGGAGGATTTGAGGTGATAATAAAGTGCGAGAGTGAAAATGACTTTTGTCTGTCCCCATTTCTTGCACCTCACCTCCCTCTTCTCTGTAATTTTCCATCAGTGCTGTGCTAAAATCTTCTGTCTCCACCACAGGAAGATAGTGCAAGACTGCGAATACACACTTAATCAGCACTGGGACGGAAAACAGAGTCTTATCTATCAACAGCAGAGTGTGCTTTAAAAAGGCAATGTTTTTTCATTGAAGATACAGGACTTCGGCTCCACAAAAATGGAGCTGATCAGTTTTTTTTTTTTTTTTTTTTTTTTTTTTTAAATTTCCCCCCCCCCCCAAAAAAATTTTTTTTTTTTTACCCCCCCCCGG
>VUQI01005964.1:0-19360 GCA_015106735.1 Paratilapia polleni
AAAGGCGGTTCATGCTCAAAAACCCTCCAATGTGGCTGAATTACAACAATTCTGCAAAGATGAGTGGGCCAAAATTTCTCCACAGCGCTGTAAAAGACTCGTTTCAATCACTTTTTCACACAGGGCCATGTAGGTTTGGATTTTTTTGTTTCCCTTAATAATAAAAACCTTCATTTAAAAACTGCATTTTGTGTTTACTTGTGTTATCTTTGTCTAATTAAATTTGTTTGATGATCTGAAACATTTAAGTGTGACAAACATGCAAAAAAATAAGAAATCAGGAAGGGGGCAAACACTTTTCACACCACTGTGTGTGTATGTATGTGTGTGTGTGTATATATATATATAAACAGAATAGGTTCTCTTTAAGGTTTAGACTGTGATGCACATGGCTGATAGCTGCTGTTCTTCATGAATATAATTCAGCACCTCAGTTTTTAAGTCACAGTGGATAATTAATGAATGCGTGTGCACGAACATGCTCATGTTATTTTCCTCTCAATCACGTAGAATCTCATAAGTTTGGTCAGGCGTGCAGAGCAGGATATTCAGGATGTTCAGAGCAGTAGGGACGCCAGTTCCTCCTGACCCTGCAGCTCGCTGCTCAGAATATTAAGACCGCGTGATTATCAGCAGACTGCAGACACAGAAAGATTCGCCATCACACACTGTGGTAAACAACTCAGCTTTATGTCACGCTTCTCGCTGTTTAGGCTTCACGTAAATGGTTAAAACAGATATTATTAAAATAACAGATTTTATTAAAATACAAAAGGACACAAGTGCATTTAACACCAACTGTTTTCCTCTATTTGAATTTAGGACTTTAAAGCACCAATTGCTGATATTTCAACAGTGTTACAGCAACTTGTGAGATTGTGACAGAAATTGTGTCCCTGAATATTATTTTTTATCTGCCAGTCTCACGTGTACTGATTTGTTGTCCATAGACATGAAATTAATATTTTCCACTTTTAAAGGATGGAAAGTCCACATTTGGAGGTTGGAGGGGATGGTGAGACTTGATTGGAATCCAGATTCAAATAATACACATCACACATTTTTACACTTTAGCTGTATTATTTTTAATATGTTATTAATATGTTTTATCATTTTCAGTAAAAACCACTTTTTTAGGTTGAGAAAACTTAACAATGGCTTGGCTGGGGTTAGGTGTTAAATATACTTCGTTAGGTTTAGAAGAGGATCACGGTTGGGTTAAAAGACAACGGTTTCCACGTCTTTTAAAGCTCGCTTGTTTTGGTTGCCAGGGTGATGCGTCCCTGTTTTAGCTGCACAAAATATGTGCCGTAGACATGAAAAATACTTCCTATTACTTAAAAAAAGTCGTGCTGTTTGTCAAAAGAAAAGTGTCAATTCGTGTTTATGTATGAGAACAAATAGATTTCTCATGACTTTTTCATGTTTTTCCATTATGAGACTTGGCTGGATATTGTGTGAAAGGGGGCGCTTGTAGTGACAAACCCACTGAATTTGCATTGCCACTTGGCTTTTTATAGTAAGGTTTCATAGTGAGTTTTACCTCATTACTTACTGTTTTCATTTCCTTTCATAGTGCAGTAGAAAACTACTACAGAACGCACAACCTGTAAAAGCTGACAGACATTGAGGGGAGATTCACACGTACACGGTACTTCAAAGCTTAACTGTGCGTATGCCTGACGTTTGGGGGTATCTTTGCTGGTGCAATCATAATAGAAAAAGTAGCTAACACTCCACTTTTGAGTGCTCAAGTGTGTTCATGTAAGGCTTCATGAAGTTTTCTACTAGTTCCCGCATGTTGTACTCATAATTCATAAAGTTGAGTCTGAATTAATGTGCACTTCTCCCTCTCTATGGTCACCATCTCAGCTACGTAGCTAAAACAGAGGAACAATCCAATAGTTTTCAGTCAGTAGACACAGGATATGTCATCAGCACTACAGACAGTAGAAAAGATGGACGTATGTGATGGATACCATCTTATTAGCTTTTTTGTGTTTTCTTATTGGTTTCTGGATTGGCAAAAACTAAAATGGTGTGTGGGGTTTGTTTGTCTAGAGGCAGCTGTAAATAATTGTTTTAGCAGTTCAGCTCCATTGACTCCTATTCATTGGGGACTATCTTGTGAGTGTCTCTGGCTGAACTGCTTTGAATTTCTGTGCAATGGGATTAACAGAAAGCATAATGACTCTCATAGATCTGCTCTGGCTTGGTTCTGACAGAGGTCTCCTTGTTAAAAGGGAGCATTATGACACTTATAAACCACTCATAAATAAACAGCTCCATACTAATGGGAGCAGGTTATCTTTAAGGTTATAAGAAGGCTTTATGGTTAATGTTTTTGTATATTATGTTGGCATAACAGCAACTGAAGGACTGAATATGTTTGGTATTTCTATGTTTTTTGATTTATCACACTGTAATATTCTACTGGTGTTATTCAAAGCATTTAGGGGTTTGCTGAATCATTTTTACCTGCTTAACTTGTTGGTAATGTTGACAGCATTTTAAATCGGATCAGAATCACTATTTCATTACAGGTATAGTAGGAGCTTTTAATAAGGTGCAGCAAGTAATATTGTGACATAATTTGTGGCAGCCCATAAAAAGAGCTTCAGACTTTGTCCTTACAGATTCATACATTATTCCACTATTTAATTGCGTTTGATGGATGAAATTTAATTGCCTGCCTTGGCCTAAGCAAGACCTAAGTATGACCTTGCAAATAGATTTACATTCCTATGTAGATAAAAAGACAGATTTAGATCAATTTATCCTCATGGCCAGTCAAATTAAAGATATCTGTTTGCATGAAACAAACCTGGTATAGTTTCCCCTGCTGAAAGAGGACACTGGATCATGCATTCAGATAGAAAACCAAATCTAAAACCCAAGAATACCTTGAAAGTTTCATGTAGGAGAAAAAAAGTACAAACACTAAGCTGAGCTGAAGTACAGATGATGGCCACTGGCCTTATTCAAACACTGGTAAGTAATAAGAGGAGCTTTGTGCTGTAGGCAGTGAGTCACAATGCAGTTTTATGAAGAGAAAGGCCACTCACATTATTTCAAAAATAAGAGAGTAGAGCAGATTGAAAACTAATCTGTAGTGTAGTCTGGTGGTGTAACGGGGAAATGAGTCAGATCTTTAGAAATGTTAATACAGAGAAACACAGCCTGCATGGATTTTAAAATGATGTTGGTAATAGGATGACAGTATGTTCTGGTAAAATTCACAACAGAATTGGTGAAAACATGGTTGATGTTCACTTTACGTTGGATTTATATAGAGACATGAAAAAAGGAGAGAGTTTGAGAGTCTGGAGAAAGGTGAGCAAAATCAAAGGATTTCATGGTAAGTTCTAGAAATATGTTACCGTAACTTGATTCCAGCTATCGGCTGTACTCTTCGTCCCATTAGCTGTTAGGCCAGATATTTGTGGTTTTCAATGTGACCGTTTTCACACGAGTAATGTGAGGCAAAACCTTGGGTCACAAATGGTGTGAATGCACCATCAGGCTGAGCCCAGATATCCTTAAGAGGAAGTTAATTTCTGCTGATTGTATCCCAAGCTTGCACCCAGCCTAACCCAAGATGTACGGCACACCAAACCTGATTGGACTTTTCTTTCTTCGAAAAAAGTAACAATGAAAGAAGAGTACACTTTTAAATGTAAGTATATTTGTTTTCAACTCAATTCAAAAGTTAGAGGTACAAATTTGATAAGCTTAAAAGTGCAGGTGGTTTTAACTTTTTTAATAACTGTATATATATATATATATATATATATGTATATACTGTGCTTACTGTAGCTGGCATGCCTAAGTCCTGTGTCTTTCTTAAAGTTAATGTCTATTTTACCAAGATTGTGGAGACTTTATATAAAATTGCTGCCTTACATTACATGGATACGTACAGATAAACCCCAGGCTGTGGAGCTTGCTTGGTTTTCACACAGTTGAATATCACTTTCAAAGTCCTGTATAAATGTCAGGATTGAATATACAGCTAATTTCATTTTGCATTTTTGCTAAATAACCGGCTTTTGTTTGGTAGTATTAAGCAAAACTTACTCACCATGCCGTTTTGTTTTAGGGAGCAAGGAGCAGACTGTTCAGTTCATCAAACTCAGAGGTGAAAATGAACACCTTTTCACTGTGGCCAAGAATTCAGCCAGTGTGGCATTTAATTAGCCCTCATCCTATACAGAGCCCAAGATGAGCCAGTACTGAACCTGTTTTAGTACTCCTGTCAGTAAGTTTTCTTTTTTTTTTTTAACCCCAAATAGGGCATCCAAGTAATTAATTTCTGTGGGATGTTGTGTGTCCTGCTGTGTAACCTTGCCAGTTTTTCTAAGTTTGCATCGAGACATTAACATGGTTGACATATGGGTCCCTCTTCTCATAGTTTCTATGTGTGATCTGGACAATTCTGGAGAAGATGGGACTGCAGGGGAAGGTCACCCTCCTGCAGGACAATAAAATGGGACTATGTGAAAAAATACAAAGTTTATACATGTGTATTGAAATAATATTTTTTTTATGGTAGAAACTGAAAAAACTTAGATTTGCTAAACTGTTCTTTGTTGCTCTTTTTGTTAACTGCCGTGGTTGATTTTCTCTGCCTTTGGGATTGCAGATGTCCAGGGTCAGGTGAGGGAGTGAGTAGGAAGCCCACTGCTGCTACTTGGCCTTCGTTTGGCCTCATGGATGACAGTGATTCCTGTCCTAATTGCCTCCATCCCTGAGGACACTCCAGGGCCAAGTAGAAGAGGATGAGGAAGAGGAGAATGAGAGTGCCAATGCCAGAGAATAGAAAAAGAAAGAGGGCCAAAGAGGATGAGCTACTAAATCCCTTCATCTGCGAGGATAAAGTTCCCTGGAGGAAGGTAGCGTGACTCTGTGTACAGTGGGCTGTGGCAGAGCACCCTGGAGTTATGTACTGACTCAGGCCAGCCAATGAATTCACCCTGATAGTGACAAACCGCCTGCAGGATGATGTATGGGAGCAGTTTCTTGTTTCTTTAACACTGACCATCAGGACTGGCTTGATGCAGGCATGGCAGCCCTGATAGTTGCACCCGCTGCCTTCAAAAAGGGTCTGTGAGTTGCCAGCTCTGCAGACCCATGGGACTCCACCTCCAGGTCCCCAGGGATCCTTGGGAAGTGGATGACCTGATGGCAAATGGCCAATGGTAGTCGTAGTAGTCAAGTTTGCATCCAGGGTTTAACATAGTCGCCATGTGTTTCCCTCATCTGTTATTTTCTGTCTGTGATCAGGACAGTTCTGGAGAAGATGAGCCTGCAAGGGAAGGTCACCCTCTTGCAGGCCAAAAATAAAGGACAATTTAAAAGGAAAAAACCCCACAAAGTTTGTACACATGTGTAATCTAATAATATGAAATTGTTGATTTCCTCTGCCTTTAGGATTGCAAGTATCCAGAGTCAGGAGAGAGTGGGAAGCTCACTGCTGCTGCTTGACCCTGGTTTGCCCTCATGGATAAGGTGTTGGGACAGAAGCCTTCCACTAGGCCTCCTGTCCTAATTGCCTCCATCCTGAGGACACTCCAAGACCAAGAGCAGCAGTGGCTGACCAAGAGGAGGAGGATGAGGAAGGGAGTCAGCCAGTGCCAAGAGGGGAGAAAAAGGAGGGAACGAGGGGATGAGCTCCTCGAGCTTATCAAAGAGGACATGAGGCTGCAGAGAGAAGCTGGGGAGAGCACAGGAGCACAGGGACAGAATGAACAGACTGTTCTCTTTACTGGGAAAATTGGTAGAAAACTAATTTATTATGAATGACATGAATAAATCGATTAAAAAAAAAAGTCATAATCTTATTTTATTTATACGTTTTTTTTTTTTGTTGTTTTTTTTTACAACTGTTAGCCTAAAACTCGTATTGAACATTTTAAACAGCTCAATAATTAATGATAAGGAGAAAATGAAAGAACAAGAAAACAAGAGCATTTATAATAAAACAAGAATATTTACAAGAAATCAAGAATATTTACATGGGAGAAAAAAAAGAGTATGTACATTTATTTACAGTCGACACTGCAGGATTAACCTGAGTGACCTGGTCCTGGACCTGTTTTTTTAAACAGTAGCCCAGGAGGCCTGATGTTTGCCTGAACAGGAAGTCTGTGGTGGTGTTGCTGGATCTGCTGAAGCAGGATCGGTGACATGGATGGGGTGCTGCATGGCTTGTTTTTTCTGGTTGGTGAGTGGAGCATCACACAGGGTGGTCTGCAGAGGGTGCTTTAGGATGCTCTTTCCACTGTTCATTGTCCATCAACTGGGTTTGCAGGGCTGGCTCAATCAATGGCTGCAGGAAATGTCTCCTTTGGCCAGATGGTGCATACAAAATATTACTATTATAGTATAATACTAGTAATATTTCAGCAGACAAAACAGTTTAAAAAAGCACTTTAAAATACAGGAATTTCAAATTTTTTGCTTGCCTGCTAACAATAGTCATGGTCTGGTGGTACCTCCTCCAGGGCAGTACCCGAATATATATATTTATTTTACTTTCTGGGTTCAGAAAGTATTCAGACCCCTTCACTTTTTTCAGTTTGTTATGTTGCAGCCTGATGCTACAATCGTTTAAATTCATTTTTTGTCTCATTAAGTACCCCATAGAGAAAGTGTACCCCATAATGACAAACTGAAAACAGAATTTTAGGATTTTTTGTAAATTTATTAAAAAGACAAAACTGAAATATCACATTTACATAAGTATCCAGACCCTTTACTTGATACTTAGTTGACGCACCTTTGGCAACAATTACAGCCTTGAGCCTTTTTGATTATGATGCAACAAGCTTTGTACACCTGGATTGGGGGATTTTCTGACATTCTTCTTGACAAATCCTCTCAAGCTCAGTAAGGTTGGATGTGGACAGTTGGTGGACAGCCATTTTCAGATCTCTCCAGAGATATTCAAGTCAGGATGGGCCACTCTAGGACATTCACAGAGTTGTCCCTAAGCTACTCCTGTGTTATCTTCGCTGTGTGCTTAGGGTCATTGTCATGTTGGAAGGTGAACCTTCGGCCCAGTCTGAGGTCCTGAGCACTGTGGAACAGGTTTTCATTTAGGATATCTATGTACTTCGCTCCATTCAGCTTTCCCTCAACCCTGACCAGTCTCCCAGTCCCTGCTGCTGAAAAACACCCCCACAGCTTGATGCTGCCACCACCATGCTTCACTGTTGGGATGGTATTGGGAAGGTGATGAGTGGTGCCTGGTTTCCTCCAGACATAACATTTGGAATTGAGGCCATATATATTATATATATATATATATATACACACATACTTAGCACAAAAAGGAAATTTGTGTTTGGTCGATTATTTCTTTGTTGTAACAATGCTTCTTGGCAATAAATCTCATACCGTTGGAAAACCTGTTTATTTCCCTTTAAATGGTGCCACATTTGTAAGGAAAATACACTTGTTTGGTGTCGTTTATTGGATTGGATGATTGAAGTCTGAAGAAACAAGACATATTGGCAATTCAACAATTTATTATAATATATATTATAATATAACAAACAGGGGCCTCAGTAGGAAGTGTGGAAGAACCATACACAGCCACAACAGCCTGGCACCTCCTCCTCATGCTGGTCACCAGCTTGAAGTTGCCCTATGGCAGTCAAATGTGGCATGTTTGGAGCAGACACCAACGCTGTAGCAGGTGCTGCTAATCAGGTGCCAATCTGTGGTACCAGAAATTCAATAGCAGAATAAGCTGTTTGGCACTGGCAGCAAAGATTTGGCAAGTTCTTCATGGGCACAACCCACATACTCAACTCTGCTGCTCAACCCACAAATGCATTTTCCTTACAAATGTGGCACCATTTAAAGGGAAGTAAACAGGCTTTCCAGTGGTTTAAGATTTATTGCCAAGAAGCATTGTTACAACAAATTGATCAAACACAAATTTCTTTACTTTTTGTGCTAAGTTTATATATATTCTATTCTATTATATAATTGTTTTTATAAGGACTTAATTCTACTAGACATCAAAGATAAACTACATACATTTTTAGTTTAATTTTTTATTTTAAGCATTAAAGTATTTATTAGCTTCAGTTTTTATTTAGGAATATAACTGGGCAATAACTATAAATATGACAATCGAAATTTGTTTAATTAATTAATTGTTTGTGCGTTCATTGTGCCTTTTAAAACTAACAGTTAATTTCTGTACAACTATACTTCCTTAAAGCAGTCAGTCGAGGTCATAATGCTCCTCAACCGTTAGCTGACCAACTTCACAGCTTCACAGTTTGACACATATCTCCTCCATCTTCAACTGCAGAATCAAAGCAAAGGATTAAAAGCTGCCTTTGGCCCTTTCTTCATATTCTTATTTATTTATATCCACTGGGAGGAAAGCACTGCATTAAGTTTTACTTTGAAGTAACTTCTAAGGAATGTTTTCACAGTCACCTTTTCAAGACCCCAGCTGTCCCAAGATGGAGGGTCATTTTCCAGTATATTCTTTCAAAGCCAACTCCAGGTTCACCTGTTTTGGATATAACTAAAAGAAGAGAAAATTACCACATGATAATAAATGAAGACTGGGCCCAAGGAGACATTTCTTGATCAAAGTTTATTTTTTTATGAGAAACAGGTTCATGTTCTAACATCATGTTTTTTTCTGCAGCACCAACCATGGTTTATAACATCACAAAGTGCAAAAGACACTACAGTGTTAGTTGTTTAAAGTGCCTATAAAGACCTCTCCAAAACCACTTTGACATGGGTGAAATAACCTCTTTTAGAAGGAACATACAGTATATTAACACTTTCTCTATAGGGAAAGTGCTAACGTTATAGGGAGCTATAACGTTAGCTCCCTATATAACTATAGGGAGCCAACGTTATAGCTGTATAGCTATAACGTTAGGACTTCAATCACTGGACAAATATTTCAGTGACGTTAACTTAACAAGTACCGTAAATATGCCAATGGGTTCATCAGTACATGGTATTGTAACAGAGTTAGGATGCTGGTGTTTTCTAATTGTGGTATGATTGTGGTGTGGTGTGTAGATGGGTAGTATAAATTATTTTATTATTTAATTTCTTTATCTCTACAGGTGCCCTGGATGAGGCTGCAGATTACATCCAAGATCTGGAAGCCATTTTAGTATTTATAACATCAAATGATTAAACAACAACATTTTAAATAACATTTTTAAGAGCAGCTGATTAACAGTTAACCAACAGTAAATTACATTTCAGGAATAATTACAACAAGCATCTGGCAAAAAGGTAAAAACTGATAAACAGATTCTAAAAATAGTTCAATATAGTGCAAGGTACCCATCCATGTCTGTGTTATAATAATACAGGTCTAACTTATCCTTCATTTCAGCAATGAATGTGTTATCACGTCACACTCTTTCCACAGTTAAATCTGGGTATCAGTGACAAAGTCACACCATTCCAGTCCCGCAATTGCCAGTTGCCCCTGGACCTCCCAGCAGTACCTGTGTGAACACCTTAGACTGGCATGGCCATTCTGCACCTTGAGGTGAGCCACATGGGACGCATCATTTTTTATGCCGCTCTTTACCTCAACAAGTCCAAATTGAAGTGACTCTGAAGGATCATACACCCTACCATCTGGACTGGGCCCAAGATGTGGTGCATCAGGGTGAATGACGAATCCCATGGGCAGCACATTAGCACGCATCAGTTCAGCATAGTTTCCCAGTACTTCAGACTCCACAAGCAGACCATGGTTCATTGCAGCAGTTTGCTTTGCGGCGCCTCTGATCATCTGCAGCCGTTGCTGCAGAATCCTGTTCCACACTCCCCTCCCCATAACATCGTCTTGAAAAAGACTGGCAGTCAGCCTTGGCTGGCATAGCTGTGCCCACGCAGGACATTTGGACTGCTGCCTGGTTCCCTTCTCAATCTCCCAGGACATTTCTGGTGACACTTGCAGAGACTGGAGATGCATAAGCTGATGTAAGTTTGGGACAAAATGGAGCTTAGAAAAACTGTGCTGCATCAAAAGAAGGGAGAAAGAGAAGAAAGAGAGAAAGAACTCTGGAGCCATGTGGTGCAGGATGAGGTCACTGGACTTTACGGGTGGACAGTGGTACGACATGGGTGAGCCACGTGGGACTGGCCCAGTTTAGACGGAGTCAGCTCCATCTCAGACAACCCGTCTAACACAACAGCGGTGAGAGGCTGGGGCTGCACCTGGCTTAATTTGGCCCCAGATGCCATCATGTCAGGGTCAGGTAGTGGCCCCAGAAAAAAACTGATTAAAAATATACAAGGCGTTCATAATTCGTAACTCAGTTATTGAACACATAAAGGAAAAGTTCTATGCACTCACTAGTGAAAATGTAGCTCACTAGATTGTACAGCGTTTCTGGTATACTGCCTTGCCTTTAAGCACTAATTTTATTTAGTGTTATTTTAATATTATTTATTTATCTGTTCATAATATTATTATTTACTAATCTCTAGTGTTACCTCCTACAGCTCTGTTCTAATAAATATTGTTCTGTAACTAATAATCATTTTATGAGTGTTAAACTGTACTGGATGGCTTTTCATAAGGATTTAAATCTTGGGGATTGAAATTTGAAATTGATAATGATGTTAGACACAACCATGAAAACTTCTTTAAGCAGCAATACTCTCACAAAGCAATGTTCAAACAGTCAACATTTGTACACCTTGTACAGTGCAGACCTGAAACCGCTCTTGCCCACTGTTTTTGGTTTTTCCACCACAAGCTCACTGACAGGTTCAAGAAGTACACACTTAAAGGTTAGTCTGTAATCACTGCTGGCGGTGTTATTATAATTATAAAATATAAATGGCTGCAGAACCCTTTACTGGCCACGCAGCTGCATGAAAAAGCTGTCAAGTTTCCACTTTTTTGCTTCCAGTGATATCTACACACAATAACAAGTGGAACAGGTTACATTCAAGTGGTACTTATGCTGTTGCATCACTTTTCTGAATAACATGACACTAACTTTCATTGAAAGGTGAAGAAAGTGCTGCAACTGCAGCAAGAAGAGTAAACAGCCTCAAAAAAATGGGCAACTTTTGAACTTTTGCCAAACAGCGTTATGTCTATAGTCAAACCTCCAGTCTGTGAGGCTCCTCACTCTTCCTCATTGACCTGAAGCACCTACCTCTCACTACAACCTGTCCCTCGAGTACATTCGATACGATAACCACATGCAGCAAGAAAAACATTATGAAAGAGAGGTTTTCTCATTTAGAAATACACAGCTTCATTATCTTATGTTCTCATTCAGAAATACAACACAAGGTCAGTAAGTTACTGCATATCTCACTAAGAAATAAATGACACTTCTTACGTCATTTAAAAATACACACTACAGCTTCATTACATTATATTTTATAATAGAAGTACAAATCACTAATGATTTATCATGCTTTACACAATTTACCTGGTACAACCGGTAGCCAAGTTAAAGCTAGCTAGCATAGCAATTGTAGGCTTTACTTACCTTGGTAGTGGGGGATGAACTCTTTGTGGAAGAATTTGTATCCCTTGTCCAATTAGTTGCCTTTGGTGGAAGAATTTGATTCTACAATTTTCACCATATGGGCAATGGTGAACTTTGGTAGGGTAATCAGACTAGTTTTTCCGTCAACAGAGCGCAAAATGGAGGGTTTTCCTGTCATTGATGCATTTCCAGTTTTTGCAAAAAAGGTCCATTCTGATCTTACTTCAACATCTACCTTTGGAGAGGTAAGACCACTCTGCTGATGGGATAAAACTGTTTTTCTTACCTTTTTCTGTTTAATCTTTCTACATTGTTCTAGGCAAAGAATAAAATGACTTTCCCAGCATTATTTTTCCAAACAAATTAGTTTTTTCTTTAGGTATGTTAGGTAGCTGTCAACCTTTTGCTATAATCAAATGACTTAAAGTAGTTTTCTTTTTTCTTGCAGTACATCATTTTCATTTGTAAACGTAGCTTTACTTTGCAGCTAAGCTCCTTGAATGCATAATGGACTGAAAGAGTTCCCTTTGTGGTACAAAAAGTACTGTTTTAATTGGTTTGTGCCTTGAAGTTTGTTTGAAGTTGATATTTTTCACTTAAGTAAAAATAAATCTCCCACACTGCATTTTGTTAATGCTAAAGTCAGTTTTACATGAATATACATGTGTAGCGTGAGCAAATTACAAAGTTATTATAAATGTTACACAATCTACTTTGGTGGATGCTGTGCATCACATCTTAAAATGCACTTTAACACATTGAAAATAGGACAAATAGATAACACCATGAAACTTCAACAGCTGTTTACTTTTATTAATACAGTTACTTTATTTTTCTGAAATGTGATATTTAAATGTGCACAAGTCTGTATACATGTCAAGAACTGTAATTTGAACATTGGAACCAGGTTTCATTTGGTTGACATGTCAGAGTGAAAGGTTTTTAAAGAGGGGATTTTGGATATCTTTTTGTATCTTTAACTTTGTTGTGTAGCCTGTAAATGTATCCCAGTGTATAGGTTTAGGACTGACTCTTGTAGTACTCAAGTATAAATTTAACAGTTCTTGTTGTGCATTTTAGTTATACAACCTCTGTTTTGTCAACATAGTGTGTGAGGGCAAGCACAATTGCACATAAGTGACAGTATGAATACACTCTTTTACTTTTAGTTTAATTTAATTTTATTGTTATGGAATATCACCGACTTGAGCCAAATGCCTCCCTATCAAAGCTGGTTGCCCATCCAGTACATATATTCTGGCACCAACACAACCCGAGTAGAGTCATAGGTTGGTTGGTGTGGAAGGTTGGTTCACCTATGACAAGTAAGATCCTCCTGCAAAACCGTGGGACAACCTAAGGCAGGCACAACCATGAGTGCTTGACTGTGATACCAAAAAAAAAAAAAAGTAAACTAAAAACAGGCCAATATGGAAGGCTAGTGAATCTATGATGGGTAAGATTGCTTGACTGTGATGCCACACACAGTGTCTTATGTTCTAGTCAGATTCTCCTTAAAGCTAAACTGGTTCTACCTCTTTTAAAACAAACCAGAGTCATAGCATTCTTTACCAGTGGTCATGTATGGAATGCTGGTGATCCTATAAGGGATAAGATCCCTCTGCAAAACCTTGGGACAACCCAAGGCAGGCACAACCATGAGTGCTTGACTGTGATACCAAAAAAAAAAGTAAACTAAAAACAGGCCAATATGGAAGGCTAGTGAATCTATGATGGGTAAGATCCCCCTGCAAAACCTTGAGATGACTATGAATACAGCCATGAATACTTGGCCTAACTGCTGCTGTGAGCAGACCGTGTGCAACACACAATGTCTGACGTTCTTGTAAAAGGTCATGACTTTTTTGCAGTAATTGGGTCAGGCACAGTCAGATTCTCCTTTAAGCTAAACTGGTCTTAAACAAGCAAACAAGTAAAGTCATAGCATTCTTTGCAAATGGTCAAGCATAGAAGGCTAGTGAACGTATGACAGAAGATCCCCTTGTGACACCTTGGAACGACCTAAGACAGGTACAGTCACAAGTGCTCGACTGTGTCACCACTGTGAACAGGCACAGGCACTAAGTCTGGACTAGTGGTCATTTTGTAGAGCTCTGACAGTATTCTTCCTGTTCCTCCTTGCACAAAGGAGCAGATACTGATCCTGCCGCTGCTGGGTTGATGCCCTTCTATGGCCCTCTCCAGTTCTCCTCGTGTAATGGCTTGTCTCCTGATGATATCTCCTCCACACCCTTGAGACTGTGCTGGGAGACATAGCAAACCCTCTTGCAATGGCACGTATGGATGTGCCGGAGGAGCTGCACTACCTTTGCAACCTGAATGGACTCCAGGTACCATCCTATCAGCAGTGACAAGGACACAAGCAAAAAATAAAACTAGAGAAAAATCAGTCAGTACTTATAAGGGGAGAGCAATGGTCTGTGGCAGTGGTCCACCTGCTAAACCATTCCCTTTTTGGAGGTTGTCCTGTTGTCACTTTCATTTGCACCAAAGCAGTTGAAATGGGTTCACAGTGGTGTATGCTTCCTAACTAGATAGATTGATATCCCTGAAGTTTAACTAGCTAGCTAACTTCCTGCTACCTCCTATCTCTGTCAGACTCCGCTAAAATCCTCTTTTTCATGGATGCCTGGATGTTAAACGTTATTGTAACACCTGGGAGAACAGCCATGCAGATCATTTTAGTGGAGCTGTAAGGTCATCACTTAACAAGCACACTGCAACCTTTGTGTTTTCACCAGAAGAGAAAATATGGGCAGGGCAGTATAAAGAATATAACCAGAGTTTTTTTTGCAAACACAGGAGTCGCCCCCTGGTGGCCATTAGAAAGAATGCAGGTTTAAGGTTTCACTTTTCAGACAAGAAACGTCCGTCTTCTATACACAGTCTATGAGCTGGACAACTTGATGGGAATAAACTTTGTAACAAGAATTGAAACTTTCCAGAAACCCCTCATAATGAGCTCAGATTTAAACTTGAAGCTGGTCATAAAACTTTTATTTAAAAAGGTCAATCCAAACTTTGTGCGTAGTAAAACATGTTAAAACATGAGCAGACATTCATCCATCATCATTCTGCTCCTTTGTAGATAAAAAGATGCACTGACTCAGTCCTCTGGTGTAAGGCTGACGTGCAGCGAGGCACTTTAAAAGCCTGCTCATTGTTAAGGTTTAGAAACTCAAAATCGAAGGCAGGTGCACCTGCAGGCTAGGTCTGAATTTGTGCAGGTGTAGTAAAAACCATCACTGGTGGCGTTTCCTCACAAAGGTTCTGTGGCTTTTGCAGGAAATAATCCAATAATGTCTTTCAGCTTTCCTTTCCACCAAAAGGCATTAGACATATCCAGCACCTCAATGACATCCCCTACGTTGAAACTGAGCTCGTCATCTTCTGTTGCAGCAAAGTCGCACAGCGCCTTCACTCGCAAATTAGTCTGGGTCTGTGGGAGGAAACCAAACACTGATCAATACCTGACAGATGACTCAGGCAGGAAGCAGGCAGGAAAATGATAAATTTATAGAGTGTACTTCCTAATGAACCTGTTTCAGAATGCATACTTAGAAATTCAAATGATTATAATGTGACTGATCTTTACAATGAAGAGAGCAGAAAGGACGAATAACGAAATAACTGACTTTAGCCCTGTGTTCCTATCAGAATTGTATCATCAAAAATACTCCCCAAACATCACGCCCACCATCAAGTATGTTGGAGTGATATTAATGAGTACTTGCTGTTTTATGCTGCTCAGTGAAACTATCCTCCCATCCATCCATTTTCTTAACTGCTTTCCAACTTCCTACTCAAGAACTCCCACTCTTTGCACTTGTTGCTTGGAATTGCAGCCAATTTTCATACAATGGGATTAACAGAAAGTGCAATAGATTCCCTAGACTGGGTCTGGTTTGGTTTTGTTGGAGGTCTCTTCCCGTTTAAAGGAGTTCATCCTCCCCACTGTTGCCAAGTGCTTGTTCATAGGGGATTGTTGAAACTGAGAATACCTGTTGTATTAATTAAGGATGCCCTAATCCTGTCATCCTTCCTGGTCATCTGTAGACTTCAATCTTAAAATTTGAATAAAATAAATCAGCTCTCACCAGCTGAGCCTTGGAGGGGCCACCTCTGTCTGGGACACCATCAACATTGAGGTAGATTATCCTGCTTTTAGAGATGGAGTTTGTTTTGTAGAAGTCCACCAGCTTGTTCAGGGAGGTGAACTTCTCCCGCCACAGGAAGTACTGGCCTTTGTTGTCCCTCAGCAGTCTGTAGTGTACCATGCCATGCTCATATCTGAGGAAAGACGAAGAGTCAGAATAACTTTACTTCCCGTCTCTCACACCAAGTGTATTATAGTTAACTATAATTGTGAAAAATCATTAACTGGCGGAACTAAAAATAAAAACTAGACTTTAGAAAAAAAGTGAAAACTGACTGAAATTACATTGTGAACTTACAAAACTGAATTAAATAATACAGGAAATGCATTTCTAGTCAGATTTGTCAATACACCGAGCCTGTTGAGGCTTTGGTGCGTGTTTGAGATTTGACTGCATGGCTGCCTTTGACAAGTGCCGTGTTTGAAAACTGCATTGTAATACCTGTTCTGAACTTCTTAAATCTTTGCCTTGACCTAAACCCTCCATGTTATAGTAGTTAAAAAGATTAAAACCTAAGAAAACTGAACATTTTTAAACTATGAAAATAACACAAACAAGCAAATGAACTCCAGAAACTGTCTGAACTGAAAATAAAAACTAATGAGAACATACAAAAACTTTGAAACTAAATTATACATCTGTATTACAGAGTTCTCACTCTTCAAGAGGTTCCCACTCTTCAACAAGTCATTTTTTGGGATATTTTCAATTACATAAGTTCAGAACAGAGTTCAGGCTGTGGACCAACTAGTTCCCAAGTGTTAAAGTCTAAACACTCTGGATAATCCTCCTTTCTGACTCTAAAATTACCTTAATTTACAAAATAAATTTAGAGTTTTATTCAGTGTGACTTAAAACTAGCAATTGACCCCATAAAGTCAAGGCAGCAGAGGGCTGTTTTCCCATTAACTTTTATACAACTAGGAGTCTCCCCCTGCTGGCCATTAAAAAGAATACAGGTTTAAGGCATGAGCATTGGCTTCACTTTTCTGACATGAAAGCTATGCTCATCTTTTATACCGTCTGTGGTGAGTACACCCTAAAAAATGCCGGTGTCTAAAATACAAAAGTTGGCTTACATCTACTACAAGCTGTTCTGCAGCTGCCAAAGAAACAATGGGTGCCTGGTGATTGCATTGACTTTTTTCTCTGTCAGAGACCAACTGCCAGTAGTTGTGGAAACCAATTTCAATCACAAGGCAATTGCACAGTTCGCCTGGTGGGAGGCAACCTGTCTCCAAACAATCGCAGTCCGACTCAAACTGACTACAGTCACTCCGACAGGGTTGGCAAGGGTTTGCAAATAATCGTCATCCAATTTATAAATGCAGACCAATTGCCAACAGGTTGCATTCAATCTGAGTCAGTCTGCGCCGATGAGCGCAAGTCGTCAGCGACGTGTCTTTGCAAAAGTGGACTCAACTCAGCTGGTTGCCAACTGGTTGTATTCTGGTTATATTCCTATATAAAAGCAAGGTTGCCAAGCAACTATGTCATTTTGCAGTTAAATTGCCATCTGCAGCAACTACGTCACCATTTGTGGAGGAATTTCTGAATTTCTGTTTCAGATCTCTGTGGTTCTGGCTGGACTCTGAAGTAGTTAATGTGAATTTTTGTGTATGTAGACAGCAACAAATTTACAACAGATCTGCTATGTTCACTGATTTATAACAGTTAATCACTGTATTATTACAAACAGATTGCATGCAATTGCCAACTTGACCCCATTCAGCTGCAAACTGATAGCAGACCGACTCCATCTTATTGCTGCTTTATAACCATCTTGATGCACCAAAGTTGCTTTGAAGATGGCAGTTGACTGCAAGTGGTCACAGACCTCGTCCCAGTCTTCGAGGCGACCATTTCAAAGACAATGAGATTGCAAGTTCATTGCACACGGTTGCAATAATTTTGGTTGTACCGTGGTCTCCATCCACTGTTTTCCCTAGTGTGACTGTAGCATTAATGTCTTTTTATGAACTTTACCCCTTTTTGGGGAATAAAAAAGATCCAAGTGATCAGATACAGTAGCGTAGTATGTAATAACTGGGAGATACAATTTGGTTTCACTCACTTGACAGAAATGCAGAAGTTTCCAGGGCTCGTCTGGCACCCTCGGATCACAAACTCTCCAACGTGTTTGGTCATCAGGAACTTCTCTGCAGCGCTGCGAGTGGCGTCCTCCTGAAACCATCTGGACACACAGGCCACGATGCTCATGACTATCTGATGCAAACCACAAAGTACACACACCTGCCAGCCAACATCACATCCTGTCATAGTCTCTTTACTATCACAAAAGCGAGAGCCAGTTATTTAGGGTTCCTGCATCATGTTAAAAATCTAAATCAGTGCTTTAAGACCTTTTTAAGACCTTAATAAAAATGAAGAAAAAAAAAAAGACAAAATAATGGATTAGATTCAGGCTTTAGTAAACTTGCCATCACTACTCAGATATTCAGCTACAGCACAGTGTATTTGATGTTTTTCCCCCATATATGACAGTAAAGTGAATGTGTTTTGATGGTTGGTCAGTCAAAACATGTAATTTGAAGATATCACTTTGATTTGTGCTTTTCACCATTTATTATTTAGGGTTTCTGGGTTAGTATGTTGCAAACTTGACAAAGTCTGTGAGCAAGTGAAACTAAAAGTGCAACATTTTAAGATCTTAATTTTTCTTAGTTTGGAACACTTTTTTAAGACTTTTCAGTGACTTGTAGAAACCCTGTTACTGGGATAAAAATGTGCAAGTGATTGTTGGGCATCTTCTCCAATCCTGTTTCAAAGTTATATCAAATGGTTTTCACACAGAATCAAAAGGATTTCTGCTTTTCCAGAGGATAATTATTCATCTCTTTCTTACTGTGGAATCTGGATGTCGAGGAAGTTACGTGGCACAAGTCCCTCCCGTCCGTTCATTTCTGCCTTACACCAGACGTCGTCATAATGTATAATCTGTCCAGACGCAAAAAGAAAACAACATACAGGAGTACAGTTGTCCTACTTTATATCAGACTGGACAGCATATTCATCCCTCATCCTACATCCTACGTTATTGAGACAATGTCCCACACAGTTTTTGTGATGAAAGCAGGGAAAGCTCTTATTATAGGTCAAGTGCAGGTTTACCTGTGCCAATTCCAATTCCAATAAGGAGGAAAAATGTGAGTCACCATTATGTCATAAGTCTTGCAGATTTCAACAGAACATGATGAAAAATAACACAAAGGAAAGGAAATTAAGCCACAACTATGACGGAAAAACTACAACACACTGCACATAGCTTCCAGGTCTGAAAAGTGAAACCAGTGCAGAAGTGAAATACCCTCCATTCTTTCTAATGGCCAGCAGGTAGCAAATTCCATGGTTTCAAACACGCAACATAATACATAGACTGTATGTTGCGTAAAGCTAGGACATCTTATTATTCCTCACTGATTGAAGAAAACAAGAACAACCCCAGGTTTCTTTTCAGCACTGTAGCCAGGCTGACAAAGAGTCAGAGCTCTGTTGAGCCAAACATTCTTTTAACTCTGACTAGTAATGACTTTGTGAATTTCTTCACAAATAAAATTTTAACCATTAGAGAAAAAAATATTCACAGCCGTCCCACAGATGTATTGTTATCTACGGAAACTTTCAAAAATACAGATTCTTATT
>VUQI01005969.1:10576-21826 GCA_015106735.1 Paratilapia polleni
TAAAAAGGGGTGAAAAAAGAAAAAAAAAAAAAAAATTTAAAAAAAAAAAAAAAAAAAAAAAAAAAAACAGTAAATTTGCTGTTTACCTAAAATCTTTTATTTTTTTTTTATTTCCACTTGAAAAAAAATATCTCAAAATTATTCATTCTCAGCTCCACTACATAGATAAGAGACACTTTTGAGAATTCTGAAATTAAATAAATGTCTTTGACTCCATCCAAGGCCAGAATGATATCTGAACAACTCAAAAAGCAAAAACTATAAAATAGAGAGTAAGCCAATATACTCAATGTTACACTTATTGTGTAATCCCAGTAGTAATATTTTTAGTTTAATTTGACATTTTTATCAAACCTAAAAATGGTGTCAGGTTACGTATTCATGAAAGATACGGACACTCTACTTGATCAATTAATTGGTCAGTAAAATAGCGGTAATTGGATGTCAAAGATCCTGAAACTGACGGTGATGCCTTCAAATGCCGGACCAGCAGTCCAAAAACCAAAGATATGTTGAACAGATTCTTGTGTGTGGGAAGCTACTAAGAAGAACCGGTCAGGTCTATTTTGTCTTGTTTTATCAGCCCACATGAGCTGTTTTTCTGATTGCAACATCACATGTCATTAAACAAAAGCAAACATAACGTCCTTCCTATTACTAAGACAGAAGTTATGTGCACTACAGGAAGTGGCAGTTGGACTGTCTTTTGTCTCCATGGACTTCCTCTCTCCTTTACTGTGATGTTGGATGGATGTTACCAAGCTCTCAATCGAACTGAAACTTGCCAATCAGATACTGCGTGTGCATTTTTCAACACGGGTCCTCCTCATCAGATATAGTTCAGTAGCAAGCAAAACTTTTGGATTTACAAACAGAAATTTGGGTTCTGTTCTAATCTGATCTAAATCTATTCTGTTAGATTGCTTAAAAATTACCCCAGAGTAATTCTGTTTAAGAATAATGTTCATTCCTCCATTTACTTCAGAAGTCTACACCAGTTTTTTGGAGGGTCTGGGGGCGCAGCATTTTACTGACTCTCTTCATGTTGGTTTTGTCACTCGTTCCTTATTTGTCCCCTGATGGGTGGAGACTTAAGATTTATGATAATCCTGTGTAATTATCTGATGAAAACAGCAATCTTTTTTTTTAACGTTGTTCATTTTCTCACCTGTCAGGGGCGGGACCGTCTGTGGTTTATCACTTAATCATAAACTCGCTGAAGCTTACCAAACAAATCGCCTATAAGCACCCACGGTTCTTGCTCCATCTCTTGCGTTTAACCACTTCTTCATTCTTAATAAACACTGCTGACTCTGTGAGCCGGGGGGGTTGCAGATATCATCCAAACCATGCTGAGTCTGGCTTGTTCCTCTGCTGTTTACCTATTCATTAATTCAGCCGTGAATGATGGCACAGGCGAACCAAAGCACCTCATTCTCTGGTAATTAAATGTCTATTGGTGAGACATTTTTTCTCCTGGAAAGCATTTTAAAAACTGACACACATGCACATACACACACTCTGAGAAGCTGCCGATGGGTGTCCCGGGCTAGCATTGGTAATTAGCATGCTGAGTGGTTGCACTGATTGCTTCATTATTTTTCAGATCGGCATCAGCAGGAGATAGTTGATGGATATTGTTTGAGTGTAATCCATCCTAAAGCTACTTATACAGTATGTGCATCATTTTCTTCAATTGCTGATATTACTTCCCACCTATAGGAACAAGCCTACGTGCTAAAGTAATGTTCCTTTAAGGTGCTCTCATCCTAATCTTGATCCTCTTGCATCAGGTTAAATGCAGCTCCAAACCTCAGTGAAAATACCCACCATCACTGTGTTACTCAGCACATGGATCCTGTTAAAACTTGTGCTCTCTTGGTCTGGGGTGTTAGAGTTATAAAAGAGAGGCTTATTAGCAAGGCTCAGATCCTGTGTGTTCTCAAGAAAAAAAAATCAAAATGGATTCAGAATAATTGGCTTGTTTTGTTCACAGCGGTTCAGACTGACACTGTAAGCAGGACAGCAATTATCAACCCAATTTTGCAAGGATTATTTTTTTCAACTAAGAAAATAGTGGCTGTGTTTAATTGGACATTTTATGCACTGACAAAAAATGAGAGTTTATAAGGTGGTAGATGTTTCAGGAAGGCTTTAGCGCAGTAAATTCTGTGCTGAAATGATTTGCTAATAGATTGTTCATCATAAAATGGCCAGTTAAATATATAAAAGATATAAGTAGCTGTGGTATCATCACCCATTGGTTTGTGGACCACGATTTTGAAGCCTCAAGTTTGGCATTTTGGCCATCACGATCTTGTTACCCTGTCTTGACCACATTTTGACTAGAAGATGGAGTGTCAGGTTATTAGCTAAAGTTAGCAAAAGTCTTGAGCCCCCCCCCCTCATTTCTTTATATTTTGCCAGGAAAATGGGAAATAGGTGCAGCGATTTATTGTACATGTGCAAACAGACATGGAAATACAGTATAAAAGGCAAAAACAGAGTTTGTACAATTCTAACAAACTTGAAAGTCAATATTTGACCACCTTTATTCTTCAGCACAGCCTGAACTCTCTTAGGCAGCATTCTTGTAATTTCTTTAAGTAGTCTTCAGGAATAGTTCTCCAGGCTTCTTGAAGGACATTCAAAGCTCTTTTTTGGATGTTGGCTGCCTTTTGTTCTGTTCTCTGTCAAGATGATCCCACACTGCTTCAATAATGTAGAGGTTTTGGGGAGGCCAGTCCATGATTGATAGTTTTTCTATCCAGGTATGCTTTTACTGCATTGGCAGTGTGTTTGGGATCATTGTCATGCTGAAAAATGAAGCTGCTACCAATCAGACAGTTTCCACATGGTATTGCATGGTGGATCAAAATCTGATGGTGCATTTCTGTGTTCATAATTCAATCAATTTTGAGAAGATCCCCAACACCACTGGCTGAAATGCAGCCCCAAACCATGACAGAGCCTCCACCGTGTTGTACAGATGGCTGTAGACACTCACTGTTGTACCTCTCTCCTGACCTCCTCTGTACATGTTAATGATGATTTGAACCAAAAATTTCAAATTTGGATTCATTACTCCATAAGACCTGTTGCCACTGATTTTCAGTCCAGTTCTTGTATAATCTGGCATACCTCAGCCTTTTCTCCCTGTTTCCCTTCCTTAAGAATGGCTTCTTGACAGCCACCCTTCCACTGAGACCATTTCTGATGAGGCTTCAGTGAACAGTAGATGGATCAACTGAAGGTCCAGATGCATCTCTCAGGTTCTGTGTCAGGTCTTTGCTTGATTTTCTTCCCTATTTCTTTAAGACATGACTTTCAGATACTGTTCATCTGCTGTAGATAGTTTTTTTTTTTTTTAACACTGCACACCATGCAGAGCTATGTCAGATTTTCAGCTAATAGCTCTTTGGGAATGGCCTTGTTGGTGCAAAAATACTATTTTTATGCCTGTCATACTGTTATCTTTGCCTTTTTTTCCATAGATTCAATTAAAGAAATGGGAACAAATTATGTGTTTTGTGACAGGCTGCTAGTAACAAAGTGCATAAAATTTAAAATTGGTTCTTTGCTAAGTTGTCCGTTATGTGTAGACTCAACACTGGTTCATCACTTCAGTTAGGTGCCTTTTTTATGCTTGAATGATTCATAAGTCAGTTTTAAGTGGCTTAACAAACAAAAAAAAAACATTCCTCTGAAAATGGTCAGGTACAAGGACTGGAAAATGAGTGAAAAACCAGCCAATGTCCAAAGAAAAACTTTGAAAGATCTTCAGAAAACTTGGAGAACTATTGCTCAAGTGCATTTTAAACAGTTACAAGAAAGTCTGGCTGCTTGGAAGCAAAATATAAAGAAATGAGAGGCAGCTCAAGACCTTTGCATAATATTGTATAGATAAAATAAGTATATAATTTCACTCACCAAGCAAACTACAGCACAGACGTCTTGGAGCCACCTTTCAACCTATGACAGCTGGGATATGCTCCAGCACCCCCATGACCCTGAATTTTTTAAGAGGTTACAAACAGAGTTATATAAATATTCATCGATTTTAATATGGGACTGGAACAGCAGTTTTTTTACAGTACTGAGTTAGCTTCATTTTTAGTCTGCAGCTTGTAAATAACATGTGAAGTTAGATTTAAAAAAAAGATGGTAAAGATGTTTTTCAGTTTTTGTTATTTGCTCGTGAAAACGGTCATCGATAGATGGCCATTTTTAGCTCATCAGGCCGAAGGACCGACCATTTGTCCCTCCACAATTCACAAGAATCACCGTTCCTCCGAGAGTATTGGTCAGATTTTAGTGAAACTTGCATGCAGTGATCACCTAACAGGCCTTCACCCAAACTGTCTTCAAGGTCATATTTGTCATTTTACGGGCAGTAACCTGTGAATTGTGATGGATCATGACCCTGATGAGCTACTGATTCACTGATGTTCCAGTTTTCATTTTATCAATGAACAACAACAACTAGGCAGCCTTATCAACAGAGAAAATAATAGTTACATTTGCATTTGGATCGCTTGTTCAATTGAGTAAATGAAAATTTTTGATTTATTTATATTGATTCACTGTATTTTATTGCTATTTGGGATAAATTGTATTTCTGCTGTTTCAGTGTCCTTCAAAGAGCCAAAAAAATCATGTACGCCACTGATTATTTGTTTTACCATAATACTGTTATAAAATGTGCATGGCTTTTTTTTTGGGAGAGAGAAATTTCTTTCACAGTTGCTAGTGTATAGCAGGCAAGTTTCTGCCACTCCTAATTTGTGGTTTCCTTCTTTCCTGATTACAGTGCCTGCATCATAGGGTGTTTTCTGCTCAGTGATATTGATCCAAATGTTGTGTCAAACATGTTCCCCTCTGACATCTCCTCCACTGCAACTGGACTCCCACTAGACCAGCCTCAGTAGGGTCTCACTTTAAAATGTCAACCCTGTCAGGTCTCCGAGTCGTCATGTCATCCGTCATCTCCAAGTAAACATCGGTCCCAGAGCTGCAGGAAATGCAGGTTCAAGTCATTACAGCTGCCACAGCTCCCTCTCTATCACACCTTACACGTCCAACTCCAAACCAAACTTCTTTAATCACTGCTCTCTCCTGTGGTGGCTGAAAAGGAAGGGTCACCCCTGTGAGGACTCTGGAGGACTTCCTGGGTGTGCCCCACAGACATGTTATGTGTATATGTGTGATGCAAAATACACAATTTAGTCTTTAATTGGCTTTTTCTTTCTTTTTTTTTGTCTGTTTGGTGAACTGAGCAAGTGGGCTGCTCATCCATAAATAAATTCTTCAGTTTCAGGCCAATTGTCCATGTTGTGTTGTTGTAGAGCGCATCTGCCTTCGCCTGTCAGCCTGAATAACAAAAGCTCTAATTGACGCAGTGTCTGTGTGTGTATCAGCATACAGCGAGCCAGACACACTCTACACTAGTCGCTCTTGGAGTTAATCCGTCTTACTAATGGTGGGGGGATGGAGCAGGAGGGAGGAGGAGGCGAGAGAACAATGCAACATCTTTCCCTCCATCTCTCTTGCTGTTTGGGCTCTGGACACGTGGTCATCACCCGGCGGGAAATCTTGGGACCTTGGATGTTCTGTACGGATGTTGCTCCTCTTGTTCACTCGTCCCAGTTGGCTCTCAGCAGTCTCTGCTGCACCACTCAAGGAAATGAGGTACAATACACCCCCCCCACCCCACCCCACCCCCAATGCCTCCAAAAAAACATCCCTCCCTGCTGCCTTTCGTTCCTGCCATTGTCATCGGACAAGAGGCTGCGTCAAGAGGTAACATTAGGGATGTGTGTGTAGAGCATGGAACGTCCTGGAGTTTCTGAGGTGTGTGCTTTACTGTTTCTCTTGAAACTGTGCTGGGGGCCAATCAACTGAGTCAGGAAGTGTAGAGACAGAGTGGAAACAATATGTATTTCCTGCTTTGCGATGCAAATTCTTGGGTACAGCGCGGACTTGCTGTGTCTACCTCATGGACATTCCTGAATGCGCCAGAGGGCCATGTTTCCTGCCATTCTCCGGAAGTGGTTCATAGATACTCTCAATACGATTATCAGATAGTACGTCTACAGGAAAGCGTGGATTCCACTGCCTATTTTCACATTTTTTCTCACTTACGTCTTTAAATTCCAAATGACTAAATAGTTCTGGAGAAAGAGGATTTCCGATGTTAGTTATTTCCTTCAGTAGTTAGATCAATTTCCTTACTTGCATTCAGGTATCTGTTATGTGGGTTGTTACCCTTGAAAGATCAGCAATTCTCCAGGAGCTCCAACTTCTCCTGCCATCAAAAAACATGACAGCTTAATGCTGCCTGTCTTGCACCAGGACACTTTAGCTGATTAAATAAAGGTTAAAAAAGTATCATTACAAGTTGCATGTGTTCATGATCTGCAAGCAGTTCCACCAAATGGGTTTCCTTTCCTTTTTTTTCCAAATATGTTTATAGTCACGAACACCTAAACTATCCAGTATTTAATTAAACTTGAGGTAGGCTCTGTGTGTTTGTCAAAATAGCCTCAATTAATCCTCCACTTACTAACTTTCAGGTGTAATTTGCTATAAAAGGAAGCTGAATATGTTGTTTCTCTTTTTGTTGAGTCCTTTTGTTGATACCTACAGTTATTTTTTTGTCCTCGACCCCACCAGCATGTTGAAATAAGCACACAGTCCCACCATGCTATATGTTATGTTTATTTGAAGGGTTTAAGTGTGTTTATGGTGTTATTCCCTCTGTGATGGTGGCTACCCTGGGCTTTTTGTTCTGCATTAAGTAAAACCTAAAAGAGGAGGAAGTGGCTCATACCCCTGAAGGCACAACCCTTGGTTTGTCATCTTGCACCGCTACATTTTTAATTTGCAAGCCTCAAGGCAAATAAAATAGCTTTCATGTTCATGCATGACACTCGGTTAGATGACACGGATCATTTGGACATAGTAACTTCAGAGCAAATTGTTTCCTTCTTATATATGAGAGCTGGCTTTTAATATCCAATCTTTTCAGCAGAGGTTTTGTGGATGTGAGGGCAGTAATTGCTGATGTAGAGGTCAACGTTTCTTCTGTGGACAAGTTCTAAGACTACAAAGTCTCATCTCCTCAGAAACAGTGTCACATTAGGGATTTCTGGTGGGAAGCACTTTGACAAATGGTCCTTCTCTGTTTAATGTCGCAGCAAGTTGTGCTGCAGTTTCTGCTGTCACAGGGCCAAACATTTCTATCAAAGCCTGTGCTTGTGCTCTTGCCTAAATGCTGATTTTCTGATTTACCTGCTCAGTATAGAAGACTAAGGTGCATTCAGGGAAGCCTTGTGGTAAGTGTGATGTCCACTGGGCAGCTGGAGGATAGATGGTGGCTGACAGCATCCTTGGTGTTGCAGTGCTACTGCTGTGTCATGCTATTTTGCTCTGTTGTCGGCTTGTCTGTTTGTCTCAATTTTAAATCTCTGGAGAAGTGTCTGCTGTTATCGAATATGTGGAGCTAAAAATACCTTCTGCCTTAACAAACAGAGCAGAAAACAGATATTACAGTAAGATGTGATTGGATGTTATGTCCCATGGAGGCTGCTAACCGTTTGGCTGACAAATGCAAAAGGGGTGATCTAAGATAGAAGCATCTTCATACATCAAAAACAGACTTTCAAATCATAGCTGGCAAGTTCACAGTTCACTGGCAGACTTATTTTATAAAGTTAAAATCTTCATTCAAAGACCAGTTTGCATATTTCTTCCTCTTTGCCAGCCATTTTTCTTTTTCTCTTTCTTAATGTGATACAAAGTAGCAGTGCACTCAACTCTGAATCTCAAACAGGGTGCCTGGTTGTGATAAAATGAGAAAACAGTGTCTGCTCTTACTGATGAATATACTTCTTAATATTTATCAGTGGGCAATACAAATGTGTTTCAGCTATAAACTATCGTCAGCACAATTAACAAAAAACAAAAATGATGATACAAGGAAAATATCTATCTAAGTATTACATAAACCATTAAACAGGTGAAAATGTATGCCCACTGAAACCTACAAAACCCCTAAAAATGAGAAAAACACCAAATGTTTAACCAGATTAGCATCACAGAGTATTAAAGAGGGGTACCTGTATTATGGAAAATACAGTGAATCACAAGAAAAAGTCAACAGTAGATCATAATTTAAACCTTCAGAGCTTTCAGTTCCTGTATGAATCCAGTGCACTAACCAGACACTTTATTAGGTACACCTTGCTAGTACTGGGTTGGACCCCCTTTTGCCTTCAGAACTGCCTTAATTCTTTGTGGCCTGGATTCAACAAGGTGCTGGAAACATTCCTCAGAGATTTTGGTCCATATTGAAATGATAGCATCACACAGCTGCTGCAGATTTGTCGGCTGCACATCCATGATGCGAATCTCCCTTTCCACCACATCCCAAAGGTGCTCTGTTGGACTGAGATCTGGTGACTGTGGACATGTTCAGCAACAATAATCAGGTAGGCTGTGGTGTTTAAACGATGCTGCCGAAAATATCGCCCACACCATTACACCACCACCAGTAGCCTGAACTGTTGATACAAGGCAGGATGGATCCAGAAATCAAGACTCATCAGACCAAACATTTTTCCATTCTTCTATTGTCCAGATTTGGTGAGCCTGTGTGAACTGTAGCCTCAGTTTCCTGTTCTAAGCTGACAGGAGTGGCACCCAGTGTGGTCTTCTGCTGCTGTAGCCCATCTGCTTCAAGGTTCCATGTGTTGTGCATTCAGAGATGCTCTTCTGCATACCTTGATTGTAACAAGTGGTTATTTAAGTTACTGTTGCCTTCCAGTTAGCTTGAAGCAATTTGGCCGTTCTCCTCTAACCTCTGGCATTTTCACCCAGAGAACTGCCACTCACTGCCACTTTCACTTTTTCAGACCATTCTCTGCTGTAAAATCCCAGTAGATCAGCAGTTTCTGAAAAACTCAGAACAGCCCGTCTGGCACCAACAACCATGCCACATTCAAAGTCACTTAAATCACCTTCGTCTTGACCATGTAAACTTACCTAAATGAATTGACATGTACCTAATGAAGTGGCCAGCGAGGGTATGTTTCCCTTTGTAAAAAAAACCAAAAAAAAAAAACAGTGTTGGGATTTTTTCCCTTTTCTTCCCTTTTTGTGCTGATATAATTTCAGAAGTTCAAAATAAGGCAAATGTGCAGGATCTTTTCAGAAAGACTGGCTCTTTTCTGTAACAGCCCCAATGTGAGTATATGTTCATGCAAAAATGCTCTCTTGTGCAGTTTGAATAAATTCAAACAAAGGCCTCAGTCAAATGGTAGTCTAAACTTGAAAAAAAAAAAGAAGTCATTCAGCCTCTAAAAAAAAAATAGAATTATAGCTTGAGTCACTTTGAACATTTTCATTAAGCACTGCTTTTCCAGCTGAGTCATTCTGTTTCTGCTGGTGGGTACTTTTCAAACCCTGTAAGCTTGCCCTGAAGGGCAGTATGGCCACCAGCTGGTCTGCCATCACCTTCTCTGACAGACAGTGAAGTGTGACAGGTGTTCGACCTGCTGCAGATGGGCTGTCAGATGGAGGACAACCACGTCACTGGCATTACAGGAAATCTGATGTAGTGCTAAGCTTCGCAGTTGGACATACAACCCTTTACATGCTGACAGATTAGCACTGCCAATCAAAAGTTTTGCACCACTTCGCCTTTGAGCTTTTCTTCTGCATTTTGTTGTTATAAGTGGAAAAAAAGAAAATAGCTGCAAATCCACTGAATTTCTCCAACTAAAAAGCTAAAGGGTTAAAAATGCTTTCAACTAATACAGCTGGGATCACGTTCAGTTGTCCACCAGATGAAGATGCTTCATAGGGGGACCTCAGGTAGATTAAAAGTCAGTCATCATTTTGATCCCACACTACACACTGCTTTTTTGTGGACCACAGAACCATTTTTGCATTGCTGTAGCTAACAAACCTAATAAATTAAAATAAACACCTCTGTAACCTTTAATTATTGTATCCTGCACGGCTGTGATGCTATGCAACGATAAAATCTTTCCACAGACAGACAGATTATTAAACACCATTCCTTAAAGCTGCCTTTGTGTTAGCTCTTACTGCAGTAAGTGTCACCAGGACCCCGTTCTCCCATAATGACACAGACACACCACCTGGTGCCAGCCTTGCTGTTTTTGGTGGCAAAAAGGCTATCTGAGCTGAACGTAGAGGAAGAGATGGAGCAGGCATCTCCTCAAATGAAATTTCTATCCATTTAATGTCAGAGTAGCTTTCCTGGGGAATTCAGCAGACAGTAGATGTACTCAAGGGGAAGGTGAATGCTTTCTTATATTGCTCTTGAGTCAGCCTTTTGTTATGCAAGCGAAGGACCTGGAATTTTTCATCTGATTTGGTTTGTGAATCTCCTGTCTGCTTATTTGTTCTTTATAGCACTCAGTACAATTTAAGTTTTGACATTTACCTTTAATTTTTCAGCTGTAATAATAGTTTGGCTTCTTTCCTTGTGAGCTGACAATTGCAGGATAACTACCTTTGAAAAACATATTTTGGGTGCTCCCCCAAAAATCAAATCTTTAAGTTGCATCAGAATTGCACAATATATGCTAATCTTCAACATGTCTTACAGTGTAAAAATGGCAACAAAAGGAGTATATTATCACTAATTCTGAGGATAATCCACTTGCTACTGGTTTAGAGTGGGAAAAGTAGAATACACTTTCTTTATCAGATCTTTTCATTTAAACAGCTGCATACTGAAAAATATTCTGAGAGCAATGCGAGTGAACCAAAGTGTAAAATGTTCCTCAGATCTGAGTGGAAGTGCAGGGCTGAGTGTTAATTCTCTGTGGGTTTCCCTTTCACATTAACGGTAATTTGATCTACTTGTAATTTGAAAATACACTATATTGCCAAAAGTATTCACTCACCCATCCAAATCATTGAATTCAGGTGTTCCAATCACTTTCATGGCCACAGGTGAATAAAATCAAGCACCTAGGCATGCAGACTGCTTCTACAAACATTTGTGAAAGAATGGGTCGCTCTCAGGAGCTCAGTGAATTCCAGCTTGGTACCGTGATAGGATGACACCTGTGTAATAAGTCCAGTCGTGAAATTTCCTCGCTACTAAATATTCCACAGTCAACTGTTAGTGGTATTATAACAAAGTGGAAGCGATTGGGAACGACAGCAACTCAGCCACGAAGTGGTAGGCCACGTAAAATCACAGCGCGGGACCAG
>VUQI01005971.1:17716-46135 GCA_015106735.1 Paratilapia polleni
TTTAGTGGCCTTCTCCAGCAAGGATTTAAAAAAAAAAAAAAAAAAGCAAAAGCTGCACAGGAGTGCCTCGAGGAAAACAACAAATAGCCATAGGTGTTGACCTGGCCTCCAAATTCTTCAGGTACCCTTGTGATCAAGCATCACGGCCACGGGACTCAAAGGATCCACTGCCAATTTCCTGGCTCCAGATGGCCATGTCCATGCACCCCAGGGGTCAGAGCTGCTTTGGTGGCATGAGGAGGACTTCATATTAGGGTTGGGTGATATTTTAGTTAGATATTCCAGTCCAAAAATTGTAAATATATCAATTGCTGGTTTCACAGTGGCATTTGGAAAATTTTAACATATCACCCAACTCTACTACTGTCATGGTCTTAGGTCTGTTTAGGTTTCCTTTTTCATGTTTTGTTTCATGTCTTTCTGTTTCTCTTGTTTGCATTTTCCTGTGGGTTGTACTTTCTTTTAGTTACTTCCTGCTTTATTTCCTTATATAGCCTTATTTGTTTTTACTTCCCTCGTTTGTTTCTTTTCCTACCCTCTTTATTGTGGGATTGAGTACACCTGTGACTTGTTATCCCACAGTCACATTTGTTAAGCAGGGTTCCTGACTGAGTGGCGTGACCCAGATGTATCTGCGGTGCAGCCATAATAAGAGCTTTTTGAATTCTCTAAATACTAAGAAAAAGAGCTTCAGTGCTCCCTTTATTACTTCCATTAGCAAAGGATAGACTGGACCTTCCTTTATGAAAGGAAAGGAAGTAATGCTTTTCTACAATTCATAGTGACAAATCCAACCATTCATGAAAAATGATCAACATAACTGGCACAGATCATGTAATCCCATACACCCACAGCTGAGCTATGAACTATGCTGCTGTGATGAATCTGCTTTTTGCCAGGGTGTTGCTTCTCTAAATGAAGATTATACTGTAAGTAACTATATCAAAGTTTGTTTAAGGTTCTGTATAGTTCAGTTGGCATTAGTAATGCTGTTTGTTGTGTTGCCAGCCTTTAGGATCATTTTTCATTAATTTTAACTTCAGGTCAGCTGGGATAGGCTCCAGCCCCTTATGCCTGACTCTGAATTGGATCAGTGATGAATGGTCACAAAAAGACTTAACAAAAAGGAGAAAAGGAGTTGCACTGGATTATCTCATTATCACCAATATTTTTCACCGATTGTTCTCATTTATATGACCTGCATTAAACAACATGAGAACACATTGGAGTGGAGTAAGATTCTCATTTTGTAGTCCATCTTCTGGAACTTGTAAAGTGGTTCCACCGTGTAGTGGTTTACACATTTGCTTGACAAGCGAAAGGTTGCTAGATTGATTCCAGCTGGAGACACAAATCCCCTTTGGGTTTGCGTCAGGAAGGGCATCTAGTGTAAAAGTCTGCCAAATCAAACACGCTACCCGCTGTTGTGACAAGGGAGCAGCTGAAAGCAGCTTTTTCTTCTGAACATTGTAGTCTCAATACAGCAGACATCCGCCACCTCATTGTTAAGGAGTCTAGTGTATGTGCAGTCTCTGCAAACTATGTTTCTCTTTTCCTAAGTCCTTATAGATTCTCCTTCACACCTTTCCTTGACCTCATGAAGTCTTCCATCGATGTCAAGGAAAAGTGATTAGGAAAAGGAGGTAGGAGGTAATTTTCTGGACTATTCAGATCAGTGTCTCATCTCCATCCCGTATTCTTTGATTTCCTGCTTACTTACCACTTTTTTTTCTTATTCAATTTTTTTTTTCTCTTGGCACCAGTGTGTAGTCATCCCAATAAATCTGTGTACAACTCTCCAAATATATCTCAACACAAACAGTCAAAATAAACCAACAAAACACACGAAAAAGCCAGAAGGCTGATATAGCCTTTTCGTCCAGTTGCCGCACACCTATTCACGTATTTTGACACATCAAGCTGACAGCTTTCTTGTCCAATTTCCTCCAAGTCTGTCTAGAATGGACACTTTGCAGTGTATTTTGCTGTTAAACAATGTTAGTTATGCAGGTTTAATCCTGTTAATAAATACATGCTTGTGACTGCTCCCTGACACAGATAACATTTCTTGCCTCAAAGTAGTTCCTGCCCTCAAGGAAGATTGCAAGTCGATGGCCATACTGTGGCATTTCCAATATTATAAATTACTAAATGTAAACTGTTCTTTTCACTTTGTCCTTGTGTGATCGCATTTGGCTTCAGGGTTGCATTTTCCGAAATCAGGGTGCATAAATGCTTCTCACAGTGCTTGTTAGCATCCGACTCTCAAATATTGAATGTCAGAGTGTCCTTGAACACAACACCAAGGAGAGCTGGCAGAATGGTCCCTTCTGGCAACAGTATTACTACACAAGAATAACATAATCAAGGCAATAAAGAGAGCAGAATTAAATTTTCATACTAAATTAAATGCAAGTCACTTTCAGTCTACAATGTTAGAAATAATTATACAAAGGTATGTTTTTGATAATGCTTGGCATTAATACAAAGCATATCCAGGGGATGACATAGCCAAGGAATAACATTAGGGAGATAAGAGAGCTATTCTCTTGTGCATTAAGGGTTTGCTTCTCTGTAGAGGTCAAATTAGTGGCATGATATTTCATTTAAATCCTTTGCAATGGAGTCTAAAAATTAGACAGTTATTAACTAGTTATAGCATCCTGTGTGTGGTACCAGAGGTTTCAGGGGATCGGGATTTGTAAATGAGCTTTGTGCAGCCTGAGTCTGCACCAGTTGGATCATTACACTGCTGACACTCCCATGTGATGGGCATTTGGCTTGTGTCAGCACAATTTATAAAGCAACACAGCATGAAACACACAGGGACAAAGAGGCACATGTGCATATGAAACTTTCACAAGAGCTTTTTGATTTTCTGCATGCAAATACACTTTGAAACCTGAATCTTTCTCATCACCTCTGAACTCTGACAGGAAATAAAATGCAGACATTAAGGACAATTTGCAAGTGCTGCAGCGGTTGAATTGCTTCTGAAGCGTCATTGTGTTGCTGTAAGTCCTGTCTGTCTTGATGGAAGGTAAAGCACCTTACCACTCCTTTCTATCCCAGTGGAATTTTCTCCTCAAGGGCTACTAAGCCGAGCATTCACGATGAGTCTTTCAAAAGTGTCACTGTCCCATTGTTTCCTATTCATTTACCTTCCTCTTCCCTTCTCTTTTGCTCTCTTCATACTCTGCCCCTCGCTGCCTTCCACTGTGCTCTGTATCCTCTCTCTCACTAAAGCCCTATCTTTATTTTCCCTCTCCCTCATTCTCTCTTGTCAAACAGACAAGTAGCGGCCTCCCTAGTGTTCTCCCCCCTATGAGGTAGTTTGTCTTTTTGGCTCCATCTAATCCATTAGTAATCCATTTCAGGGGCTGTCAGCCACATAGAAGCTGCAGAATGCAGCCTCCACGGTTTATCTGACACAGTTTGTCAGCCCTGCACTGACCGGTGAAGGCCTTGAATGGAGCTCCAACAGTAGTTGGACAAAGTCTGAAATATACACACTACTGATAAATACTGTAATGTCCTATATGTCAGAGTAAAGAAGATAGAGGAGGCATCTGTTGGGTTGTTCTAAGTAAAAATGTGCTGAAGGAGCTTTTTGGGGTTGGGGGAAAAAGAACACTTACTTCTATGCTGCCGTTTGTTCTGTGATTTTCACGTTTGCTTTGTGAATTTTTAGTTCTTCTGTCTTAGTTTTGTGGCTTCTTATGTTTTTCTCTTTCTCTCTCTAGTAGCTAAAAGTAGTTGCATTGGCTGCTAAGGTACAAAGGAACCTGTTTTCAGAGATTCACAAGTCATGTGCTCAGTATGCCGCAAATCCAGAAAAGACACGGTAACCTAAAAACCAAACAAAAACCAACAAACCAAAAATAACCCAGTTCTCCTGCTGAATTCATAAACTATAAAACACAATTTTTCAACTCATTAAATCCATGGTTTTCACTGCTAGAGCCTTGATTTGGTATGGCCAGTTGCTTATGGTGACTGTCAACTAATGCCTGCTAGCTTGCTACAGTTGGCTGCAACTGACGATATAGAGTCTGTTAGATGACTACATGGCTCTTCTCTACTTACCGCTGCTGTTTCACTGCATTTTAGAAAGTCAGAGACATGCACGGTGGTGTCCTTAAAGCAACTGACTCGAGAGAATGAAGACAAATTCAATGAGCCATTATCCAGTAATTGTGGCCAGAGTGACTCCTGCTCAGCCAAATGTTACGTAGCCTCGCTTTAAAGTTTCACCGAAGGTGAAACAATGCTTCTCTATTATTCATTTTAAATGGTAAATTAACTGCATTCAAATAGCACTTCTCTATTCTTATTGAGTCCTCAAAGTTCACTCATTCATACACACATTAATTCTCTATCGTATTCAAACAAATCAGTCAGCATTTTAAACCATAGCCATTAAAATGAAGCCATTGAATATATATACTCTGTTTTCCCCTGTAAAACAATGTTACTGCTCATCTGTCTGTGTGGGATTCAGCCTTTATACACAGACTAATCCCAGCTGTCAAAACACTTAAGCTTGCCTGGTAAGCAGAGGTTTGTGAAGCTTTAGATTCCAGGTTGTAATCCTGACTGAGTCAATTTAGCACACAGCTTATTATGAATTACAGGCTGTTTCTTGCAAAAAGCTGACATTCACTCATATATTTCTTACTGTTCTGTTTTGCCTGTTTTGCATTTACAGTGCTTCCCAAAATAAATACCGCTAAGCTCCACAGACCACATTTTGCATAAGTTGTTTTGTAGCAGACTTTGGGTGTAAGCTGGAAAGCGTATTTTCTGTACTTCTTGACTAGGATAGCCTTTGTATTATAGACAGGATTCAGTTTGCATAAATCGGAAATCATGGGCAGCGCGGTGGCTTCCTCACAGCAAGAAGGTCCTGAGTTCGAATCCACCATCTGGCCAGGGCCTTTCTGTGTGGAGTTTGCATGTTCTCCCCGTGTTTGCGTGGGTTCTCTCCGGGTACTCCGGCTTACCCTATGGTAGCTGGGATAGGCTCCAGCCCCCACCCGCAACCCCAAATAGGATAAGCGGAAGAAAATGAATGGATGGATGGAAATAAATAATTTGAGAAAATGTACCATTTTAAGAAAAAAATAGGATCATTTTGAATTTGATGGCAGCAACACGTCTCAAAAAAGTTGGGACAGGACCGTGTCCACCACTGTATAGCATATGGCTCCTTCTCTGCACGATAGAGCTTTTACCTGCATTTGTGGATGTCACTTGAACTGTGTTCACAGACAGTTAATTGTGGAAGTGTTCCTGAGCACATGCAGTGGTTTTTAATGCAGTGCCATCTGAGGGCCTGAAGATCACGGGCATCCAATATTGATTTTCGGGCTTCTCCCTTGCACACAGAGATTTCTCCAAATCCTCTGAATCTTTTGATGATAGCATGTACTGTAGATGATGACATATCCAAAGTCTTCACAATTTCATGTTGAGGAACATTATCCTGATATTGTTCCACAATTTGTAGATGCAGTTTTTTTTGCAGATTGGTGAACCTCTACCCATCTTTATGTCTAAGAAACTCTCCCCCAGCTGTTTCTTTTTAGTACCACTTACTTTTCCAGCCTTTTGTTGCCCCCTTTCCAACTTTTTTGAGATGCGTAGCTGCTATCAAATTCAAAATGAGCTAATATTTTTCATTAAATAGTAAAGCGCCTTAGTTTAACCATTTCATCTTTTCTATGTTCTATTGTGAATGAAATATGGATTTATGGGATTTGCAAAACCTTGCTTTCTGTTTTTATTTACATTTTACACAGCATCCCAACTTTTTTGGAACTGAGGTTGGATATTCTAAGTGCAATAAGGGCCACTGAAATGCCTCTGTGGGCCACTTGTTAGCTATTTACGCTTTCACACGTCAGCTTTAATTTCCTCGTGTGTAAGAATACCTCCTGTTCAAGTTATTTAATCACGTCTTTCCTAACCCCGCTGTGACTTGTGACCCATCTAAATCACTTTTCAGTGTAAAGAGTGTGTCATTAGATGTTTAATTTAAAACCACATTACACTTTACAGGACCCCAGTGAGCTTTAACTCTGACTAACAAATATCCTATTGAGTATAAAGTAATAAAACATGATTAAACAGATGTCCCATCTCAGTTATTATTTCAAAGCAATAGCTGAATCCCTGGACTTGTAGGATTTGAATTAAAGTGCATAGTAAGAGCTACACAGTCTGTATTGAGTCTGTAAATTGGAACAATAGCGTATTCAGTGTGAAATTAACAGTCAAGTTAACATTTTTTGTTCTTAAGTGTATAAGAAGTATATTAGCTATTGTGGTTCACTATCTTTTTATATTCATGGGAAGGGACTAAGTAGATAACATGCAAACTGTGCAATTAAAACTGGCCCATGGGTAATAAGAAATATAGGTCAGACAATGAGAGGAACGACGACGAGAACGCTGTTGATTTTCTGCCTCTGGTTAAGGGATTGATAGGCAATAAAACTTCCTATCTTCCAAAAGAGCTCATTCATGGTCCCTAAAGCCAATACCAACACTCCCATGTGACCAAAGTGGTTTAAACAGACCAGCCATTATTTGCATCATTATTAATTCATTCAACCTTTATTTAATTTTGAAAATACGTTAAGGTACAGGGCTCGTTTGCTATATAGTTGAGCACCAGAGCCCCATATTTATTATCAGTGTTGAGAAGATTGTTTGTTTGGCAAGAAACAAGCACACTATGATGACATAATGATCCCCCCCACAGTGCAGGGACCCTATCCAATCCCACAGACATAAATCCATGTGCAAACTGACAGCAAAAAAAAAGCTGGGAATTCACAGGCCAGTCCCAGAAGTGCCTGGCTCAGGTAGAAATGAGACTTTGAGGGAAGAATTCTTCTCCCACTTCGAAGCTGTGGCCAAGAAGCTTACACCTGCTGTGCTGACATACATCAAGGAGGTGAAGCACTTCTGGGACAAATCCTGTAGGCACCAGGTATCCATCAAAGGGCTGGAGACAGCCATCCGTACCAATTTCATTCAAAAATAATGCTATTTAAATTATGGGATACTGGTGTGTGAAGTCAGTTTCTGACTCCCTTTTTTTATGTGTAAAATTAACTTACTGTGCATGTAAATATGTTACTGTTAATTCTGGTTTTAAGAATTAATCAGTGTAACAGAGTATTTGAAAAAAAAAATCTGCTGTTTTTTTTTTTTTGTTTTTTTTTAATGATATCCCCTTTTGAAAATCAGTGAACCCTCATATAAAAGAAGCACACAGTCTCTCTTTCTCCTTATTGTGTCATATTATCATGATCCTGAAGATCTGAAAGAATTCCTGCTAATGTTCTGCATAATGGACGCCAATTATATAGGCGATAACTGCTACAAATGCTGCATGTACTGAATGTGTCCTACACACCTCTCTCTTCTCACTAAATGAGGAAGATATTGAGTAAACATTGTTTCTGTAGTTAGATATTTTGAACAGAGTATTTTGAAGCAAGCTCTTTATTGCATGCAGGGAAACATGTCTGCAAAATCTGAATTTCAAAATAGCATCCTTTGAAGACGGGAGAAAAAAAATCCTCTTATGTTTGAAAGAAAAAACTAGTTATGTCCCAGTGGGGAGTGTGTGGTGCAGTAGAGCTATTTCCTGGTCAGACAGCAACACTGGGTCAAACAGGTACACACAGAATATGCAGTAGAAGTGGATAATAATTACAGTGCTGCGAGAGAGCATGTTATGATGCAGGCCAATTGAAGTGATGAATGCTGGAGATTGAAGATCCCAGCGTTATCATGTGACTGGGAGGCTGAAGACTTCTTGATCTGATTGCTCTCTTGTCTAATGGAGCTAGTTTCAGATGCAGTATGCTCCAAATGAAAACAAGATTAAAGCGCTGATGGAAAGAGTTTTACAGCTGGGCATAGACCCTTTTTCTTCTCTTCAGAAGGTAAAGAGCTCTCTGGAGGAAAAGGGGTCATTTTATGTGTACTTCTCTCCCCATGTTTTCTTTGCTTGCAAGATGAGAAACTCAAGAAGAAAGCGAACAAGGGGTTTCTGTGGGTGTATTACTGCTGGCAACACTGTTGAATTTCCCTTACGAGTTTTGCACAGCTATAGAGTTGAGCTCTGTCAGCTTCAAAGATAAAGAAAACCTAATTTCCGGTATAAAAATGCCATATCTAAATTAAAAGGTAACACTTTTGGACTCAAATAAAAAGGAAAGTCTAAAGTGAAAATTAAAGATTCAAGTTTCCAAATTACATGTCTGCTGATACAATGGGCAGTTAATGACATGTTCAGGATTACTAAACTACATTGTGATTCATAATAGACTCACTTTTTTTTTTTTTTTACTGTGAGAAAAAGCTCACTCCTGACCTGAGATGTTCTAAGAAAGATTTAGAGCCAGTAGAGGAACAGTGCATGAGAGAACATAATAATTAGCAGCTCAAATGTCAGCGTCACCAAGGAGCAACCAATTTAGCATGCCGACATCATGTCTCAGCCTTGGGACAGAGGCGGAAAGAGAGAGAGAGATGATATTCAAGTATCATCCTCAGCAACGTAGACAGAAACAATTGCAGACAAAAACAATTTCTGTAGGGGATGTGACCCCCTGTACATCCCTCCCCTGAGAGGCTCCCCAGCCTCTCTGCCTCCCAGAGGGCTGCCATGTGCAGACATGGCTGAGCTTAGCCGCTCCTCTGGGGTTATGAGGCCCCTCCTGCTGCTGTACAAATACTCATCCACTGGAGAATCTCAGCTCTGCGAGGCAGCAATCAGCCCGTAGCCCATTTACAGTCAGAGCCACACAAGCAGTGATTCCATTACAAAAAGTTTGACAATGTGATGTTATCTGTGTATTCCCGCAGCGGCGTGTTGTGTTCTCCATTTGACATGCGTCACCTGTTTGAAGTGAGGACTTAATGTCGGCATGTGCGCCATGTGGCCTGTGAGTAGAGGAGTGTTGTGGAGTGCTATCTAACGGCACAGCTCAGCAGAATAAACTGCACTCAGCGTTCCACACAGAGCTCTCATGATTAGATTCTCTAAGGGCTTCAGCAAAGATAACACTTGTGACGGTAATCCAGTGCATCGTGGGATATGTTCTGTGTGTTTGTTTGGAGGTGGAGGAGGAGGTAGCGGCGGTGGTGGTGGCGGTCGGGGGGGGTGTCGTACACCTTGCCTGGTGAGCATGTAATGTTGTTGTCAAGGCCACAGACACCTCCTCAGAGCACAGAGAAGATGAAGGCTGACGCTTCTCTCCCGCCATTTCTAAGCAGATTATTTCTCCTCTCTATTGAACGCTTCCTGTGTGCTTGTTGAGCCCCCACCTATACACAAGTGCAAACAGAAAGTCACGTTAAATTCATCCAAAAGGTTAAAATGCCACAGTGTGTATTAAATGGAAACCTGTTCACTGGCTGCTGCTGAATCCTGTGGAGGCACTTTGGGACATTAAGCCTGATCTTGGAGAGACCCTGGCGTTATCACATTGCCCAGCGTTTGGACTATCGCCGTAACCTTCTTTATCACGTTAATCGGCTGTGCCCGCAAAGAGCAGCAACCTCTATTTACTTCACATATTAAGCAGCAGCAACATAAGACCTGCAGGGATGGCCGCTATCTTTTTGTTAAAAAAAAAAAAGGCATAACTTTTGCACATGGGAATACAACCTTTCAGTCAAAAGCCTCTTGTTTGTTTACTGGGAAAACAGATAAGTGTATAGATTTTCCCAGTGAGAGACCACAATATAAGATATTTGTGTATCATAATGCTGCGAAATACTGCTGCCGCTTTAATTTAACAAAGGGAATGCAAAAATCATTTTGCAAAGATTTAGTACATCTTTTACAGACATGCTTTTAAAGCTGTCTAACCCCTGTCAATATCTATTTTATATATTTATGTTTTTCTTTTTCTAACTACAATCAATACCTCCATTTATTTTTGTGAATAACACTGTGGGACAGTAGTGCTTGTCAGCAGCACATTCAAAAAGAAATGCAAATTTAGTACAAGTACTGGGGAACACGCCACACACTATCTCATAGCCAGCTTAGTGATGATAGTGATCATCATTCTGTACTACCTGCATACAACTGGTTGGTTAGGCTGGTTTATATCTGCGCGTCACCTGCTTGAACAGATGAACAATCACCAACGCCACGTTAAAATGGCCACACACAGAAGAAAATAAAATCCCCACTCTGCCTAGCAACAAAATTTATGCAGCCAAGCACAACGTGGAAGTTGCTTAACACACTCCTCTAAGTAGTCTCGCACACTGCCAGCTGTGCGCTTGTCCCTCAGTGAGAGACTGTGTGACCACAATTGGAAACTTTTCGGCCGCAGTGGTATTCCTCTTCAGGCAAAACGAAGACCCTCCCTAGTTGCAGAACTTTTAGTAACATCACTCTATCTTCAGACATTCATTTATTAATTAGAAGCCTGTTCAGTTGTTTGAATTGCTTGTTTACCCATGCATGACTTTTTGACTAACTGTATATTGCCAGAGAGATGTGAAGTGAACTCGTGCATGATCAAGCAGTTGAGGCGACCATGGCTGGTACATCTACACTCCATGTCTTCATGCTGAGGCCCTAAGGCAGCAGTGTTAGCACCAAATTGACAAAGCAACTAGATGTGACAGGGGGAGTCATAAAATTGCATTTTATAAGATCCGTGTTTTCCCCTCCTCTCCCGTCCCTCAGCACTTCAAAAATTAGATCATTGCTCAATTTAAACCGATATGATTTATCACTGGGTTTACGTTACCCGCTCGTTGAGTTTACATGGAAGAGGACAAACCCGGGAGCCTCTGGGGACAGAGCATGCAGATTTGATGTGGTCGTAGTTGCTGCACAAGCGCTGTAATTTCTGTCTTGTCTTTGACAAATACGTGTCGGCTGTTGTGAGATGTACTATCCATGTTGATGTTTTTATCAGAGTAATTCCAGGTAAATTGTGGCTTTCAGGTCCACCCTTTTCCATTTTTTTTCTAAGCTGTGATAAGATGAGGTGATGACTGCAGCAGAGCCATAATGAAAGCCGTGTGCATCATTTTTTAGAGAGATTGAAATGTTTGCCATTGGCATCAGATGCGTTCACAATCTGGATGATGGTCATGTGATATGCCACACCACAGTTGTGCATGCATTCATTACAATGGAATAATTGTTGCTTCCCAGGGAATAGCTTATAAAACCCCAATGGCTTTGCAGGGATTCACAGCCTTTTTTTTCCGCTTCTTTTCTCTGGACACTGTGGCTCCTAGGCCCCAGCTTTTGATTGCATGAGAGAGACAGCCCTCTAGCAAAGATGAAATGTATCAATGATAGTCCAGCTCCCTCCCATTCCTAATTTCTTGGGTGCTACAGTGGAGTATAGATTGCAGAGCGGCTCTGTGAAGCATGAAGCCCTGGCTGAATACTAGGTCAGCTAACAATCTGAGACCACAGGGATACAGTGGCCTGAGTCTCACATTGGTCCACGCCTACTGTCCGGCAAACTGAGATGAGATACGCTGTAATTGAAAACACTGAACTGAAGCCTTTTGTGACTCAAAAGTGCTCCTAAAAAATAACTCCCACATTGTTTTCTCATTGGCCTTCACATTTCCTTTTACAAATATTGCTTTTTAACAGGAAGCTGCACTTCAGCTGAAAAAGGATTGGTAAGTGCATGTCTTTGCATGGCTTAAACATCTCATGATGTAAAAGGGCAAGACCTCCTGCATTCGGTGATGAACTGTGGCATAGTCTGATCATGTAAATAATATGCTCTTTATGCAAATCCACATCCAGCTAATAGCTGCTGATTGCTGTGCTATTACTGATTGTTGGTGTTTAACATGATCGCAGTAAAATACTACAGCATTCTATTTATTTTCCACCACAGCTACCTCTGAACAATCACATGCAAGGCAAGTGCATTTTGCAACATTAATATCACAAGCCTTAATAAAAAAGAATAATGGGATGAATGTGGCGTCCACCCATACGCTTGGCTCTGAGACAGAGAACAAAGCCATTTCCCTTTGCGGTAGGATTCTCCATGGCTGCAAGCATGCATGAGAGGGATGAAGTAACATTTGGCTGCTCAATTAATTTTAAAGGTTTTTACACTATTAAGCACAATTTATCCTGCGGCTATTACATCCTCCCCTCTCTCTTTCTTGTTTCGCTTTGATATTTTTGTGCACTAGCAGAATTCCTGTATTTTAATCTTGTATATTAAAATCCTGGTTGTGAGAGTCATAACCATTTGTCTGTCGGGTCCATTTGTATCAGAGCAAAATTACATTTTCCTGTAACTTTTATGTTGTGGCTGGAAGCACTCCCACCCCTGCTGCAAACACAGCAGCTCCCCATCATCACAAAAATGATCATAAGCGTAATCATACAAATAAAACAACATCTGAGTGTAAACATTTGAAATCTTTAAAGCAATCAAACTGTATTTTTTTTTTTTAACAAACATTGGATTTTTAAGACCGATATAGATTTTTAATATCTGATAATGACATTTTAGCAAACCAGTGCAGTACCCACTTTCATGGGCTTATTAGCATCAGTAAAGGTGGGTGACACAGTGAGGGGAGGTTAAATTATAAACTATGTGATGGCATTATAAGATGAAAGAGGATTGTGACATCATCTGTTAGGCGACACATCAAACATAACACCCTACATAACTACCTGTATGTGACATTAATACATTATATACTCTCATCATACACTTTATTAGGTATACCTTGCTAGTACCGGGTTGGACCCCCTTTTGCCTTCAGAACTGCCTTAATTCTTCATGGCACAGATTCAACAAGGTGCTGGAAACATTCCTCACAGATTTTGGTCCATATTGACATGACAGCATCACACAGTTGCTGCTTTATGCAAACCTCCCATTCCACCAAATCCCAAAGGTGCTCTGCTGGATTGAGATCTGGTGACTGTGGAGGCCATCTCAGTACAGTGAACTCACTGTCATGTTCAAGAAATGAGTTTGATCTGAACTTTGTGACATGGCGTGTTATCCTGCTGGAAGTAGCCATCAGAAGATGGGTACACTTCTGCTCAAGTGTGTTGTGCATTCAGAGGTGTTCTCCTGCATACCTTGGTTGTAATGAGTAGCTATTTGAGTTGCTGTTGCCTTCATATCAGCTCGAAGCAGTCTGGCCATTCTCATCTGACATCAGCAAGGCATTTTCACCCAGAGAACTGCCCCTCATTGGATATTTTCTCTTTTTCAAACCATCCTCTGTAAACCCCAGAGATGGTTGTGTGGGAAAATCCCACTGATAGATCAGCTGTTTCTGAAATACTCAGACCAGCCCCTCTGGCACAAATAACCACACCACATTCAAAGTCACTTAACTCACCTTTCTTCCCCATACTCAGTTTGAACTTCAGCAGGTCGTCTTGACCATGTCTACATGTCTAAATACATTGAGTTGCTGCCATGTGATTGGCTGATTGGAGATTTGTGTTAGCAGTCAGTTGAACAGGTATATCTAATATAGATTCCAGCGAGTGCATATATTTGTATAAGTAAAGCTTCAGGCATTGAAAGCCTCCCAATAAAGAGAAATCCAAAATGAGACCATCTGCATGACCTCAACATTGCACTTACTGTGGACCCAAGCAAGGGTGAGTGTATGTGTGTTATCCATGTAAATAATGCAGATACACACACACAAATTCCTTCATCTATTAGAGATGAAATCATTATTTGTGGTGTTACTGGTTCTTCCAAATAGTCAAACAAAAGTGAATTAACAGATTTTAAAGAAAGGACAGCCAACTTGGTGAATGAAGACAAAGATGAAAATTATTCTCTAAAGAAGCTGTATCCAAAATGATTAAATATTCAGAAAATGCTTTGGAGATTTTCATAAGTAGGCTATTATATTTTTCACTACTTTTGGCAACGCAAATGAACTTTCAAATTCATTGTAATGGGGTTATCTTTACAATTTAAATGTCTTAATGAAAGCTCAGGCAGAAGCAGAAATATTCACTTCTCTTGAGCACAACTCACAGTTGGTTAAACATTTTTAGGATAAATTAACATAAAAATATGCTAACACTAGGGAAGGGCAGCAAGTTTTCATTTAGTGGCCAGTCCAATTAGTTTCTTGGCTTTCATTCACGTTTGCCTCCCTCTGACAATACAGGGATGAAAGAAAAAAAAAAAGAAGACTTTAGTCAAGTATTACTGGTGTTACACAGCATTCAGTGACCCGTACCATTACAACAACAAGACTGAGTGTAATTTTATAGTGCATGCAAAGATATAAGCAATTTACTTAATTCATAGCCTCTGAATGAAAATGTTATTTTTACTTTAATTTCTGCAGCTGCAGCATAGCTCCCCAGTGAGGAGCAAACCATTTCCCTCAAAGCAAGAGGAAAAATGAGTCATGACCGCATTAATGAATGTCACAGAGCAGTGATAAAACATGTGGTAAAAGCCCTACAATCCTTCAGCAGAATAGAATGGCCATGGTTTAGGTTAATTACCATAGTTTCTATTAGTGCCAGTGTCATGCTTGTCTGGTAAATGTTCCCTAAATTGCAATTAAAATTACCAAATGTGCTATTAAGTCAGAAGAAGTCAGACAGTAACTAGCCGAAATCTGGTTTTGTGATTGGGTGAAATAAAGTGCAACTTTTAAAAGCTGTTCTTCATTCCCCCGACTTCCTCAAAAAAAAAAAAGACTCATTTACAACTGGATTCATATGTATTTAAAAAGTGCCCTATTGCAGCCATTTCCAAACCTAGACTGCCACAACTCATGTTGAACTCTAAAAAATCCTCTGCCACCCACCCAAACCTTTAATCACACAAGTCTAAAATGAAGCCCTTCTTTGTGTTTTCATTTACTGGTTTTGATCTCTTGAAGATGTGCTTGTTTTTGTTGATGCCCCATTAACTGTGAAGAGGAAGAAAGTTCTGTGTTCGCACCTGCCAGCCATTTAGGGCCTTTCTGTGTGGAGTTTGCATGTTCTCCCTGTCCTTGCCTGGGATTTCTCCAGGTACTTCAGCTTCCTCCCACAGTCCAAAGACATGCCCACGAGGTTAACTGGTGATTCTAAATAGGCCATGTGAATGAATATGAATGTGAGTGTAAACGATGGCTTGTGACCTGTCCTGGGTGTACCCCGCCTCTCGCTTATCGTCATGTGGGATCTAGGTTCCTGTCCCCCTGTGAACCTGAATTGGATAAGAAAATGAATGTACAGGTGGACTTTTTGTGGTCTACCTGCAGTACCTTCAAGATCCACTAGGGGGCCACTGCCCACACTTTGGGAGTACTGCCGTATCCTATACCTAAACATTCTCTACCACTTTATTTTACAGGTGTTATTTTGTATAATGCACAGTGTCTCAGCAATTAGCACTACATTTGAACTGATGTTTGCACTGTGAGAACAACAAATCTTTTGTTTAAAAAATGATGTGAAAATGTGTGGTATTAAGTCATATTTAAATCAGAATGGTTCCCTTCCACACCTCAAGTATGTGCTTAAAAAGGGATTTACAGTAAGACTATGAGCAATCTGACAACTGCCTGCTATAACTTCTTTAGGGTAATGCCTAGGGACACATCAGCAGTACACGAAACACACCAAAAGAAGTTTGGTTTTATTGCCGTCTCCTTGGTGAATGTCAAAGACATTTTTGGCATAATGTGCCTTTGTGTATGTTGGACTGCAAAATCTTTGTCGGCGTTTGGGAAACTACTATGAATCACTTCACACTGAAAGTAGTGAAAGTAGAACTACAGAAAAGGTACCCAATGGGATAAACTGCATTTATCCCATTGGGTTTAAAAAAATAGCTAAAAAAAAGATCAAACCAACCAGAAGCTAGCATCACCCTGGTTCCTACAGTGGAAAGGCAATAGAACATTTCCATAGACTTCTGGACTTTTGCAAGTAATAAGCTCTGAGGGACATAAAGGTTTATGATACTTGCATGCATTATTCAGCAAGATGATCTTCACAAGTTAACGCAACTTTTAGGATTTTTCAGAGCGTAAATGTAAGTCTCTTTGAGTCTATTGTTAGCCAAAAGTCTTTTTGGGACACATAAGAGCTTCAGAACTCACTAGTAATGTACTATGTTACATATTTGGTATATTTGGTGTGGTCTCTAAATCTCTAAAGCAGACCTTATTTCAGAGATCTAACCAAAAATCCACTGACTTCGAGACATATACAAAATTCTCACTCATTTCAGGGGCTTACGGCTCATTTCTGCAGCACTCACAAGTAAAATCGTACATTTTTCTTGGTCAGTGTCATGTATTTGCTTAATCACTGCCGTGGTTCCTGAGGCCGAGCACTGAGCAATGCACTGTAACACATAGACACATGTATTACATAAAGGTCAAATGTGAGGTGGAGGAACTCACTGATATAATAGGCATGGTTTCATAGTGATCGGGATGAAAAAAGGGGTATGGGGCTTGCCAAAAAGGGTGCAAATATAGTAAATAATGGTAATGGTTAAACAAAAATCTAAAATAATTCCTTTCTTTTTATGTTTCAGAGTTATTTCTGGTGTCAGTAAGTAATTGAATTATTAACATCATATTTTAATTTAAGTTTCCTTTGTGCATGTGAATGAATGCTTATTTTTTGGTTACAAACATGCTTGCTTCAAGTTGCTTCTTGAGGGATATAAAGAAGAATTTAAATCAAAATGGACTTCAAACATTAAAGCCTCAGCCTGTAAAACCGAAACTATCTGCAAGGACAGATGGCACCTGAGGGTGAAGTGACCCTTTGATTAAACCATTTTAGAAACAAAATACTGCAAATGAGCCCATTTGAAAAGGTAGGTGCTGTGTTTCAGCAGCCATCAGTGGTGTCTGAGTTCAATGCGACAACCTTCAAAGTAGAGGCAAATGTGTAAGAGCTGCATCAGAACGAGAAAGAAAAATGTTATCTGTCGCCAGCTTGCAATGGCATGTCAAAATTATATATATATATATATATATATATATATATATATATTATGTATCGCATCTCATGCTTTTAGTGAAAAAGAACAACATGAAGTCACTTTTAAGCTGCGTTTCATCCACAGCTTTGGCTGTTAGGAGGCAGCCATGGTATTTGCAGCTGCATCTTCTTACTAGTTTTCTTACTTGGGTCTGCAGGGATGCAAATGCTACACTGAGTCGTACTGTACCTGTCTTCAAGGACTGTGACGGCAACGGAATGATTGCAAGGGTGATTTGGTTCCACAGCGTCTTGTTTATTGGCAGCCATTAAGCCAAGCGTGTCTTCAAAACCTCAACAGAATAATTTATCAGTTTATGCAGCCCTATTCTCACAGAGATACGCTGCAGAAACTGTGGTACTGGCATGGAGAAATGTCATGAGATTGGAGATATCTAGTCTGGTCATACTCCGCGAGGCAGTGGGAATTCAGCCTCATCCAGTTTTTTGTCAGAAATATTAATTTGAGTTCAAAAGAAACTGAATCTATCTATATTTTCTGCTACAAATGGCTCCAAGCTATTTCTTTCCATGACTTCATTCATTAATGCTTTTTTTTTTTTTTCTTTCTTACTTAAGATATTACATTTCACTAGAAAGGACCCTGCCCCTAATCCAAACAACAAAGCCACATAATGGGAAATGGCCCATGTCAAGTGATACTGCAAATGAACAGAAAGATTAAAGGATAAATCCTGCTTTTTGGTGTGATATTCACACAGTCATTTGGCTTGTATTTAGTATAAGAACCAGATTAAACTGGAATAGAAGCAGCTGTCCTCTCCTGAAATAAGAGTATAGTATATAATAATATTAAACAAAAGTAACTGTGGTATTCCAGTTTTGCCAGGTGCTTTGGAAAGGCACACGATAGGAAAAGATGCAACGTGTCTGAGCTGCCATGTCAGTGGTGCCTGTTAAAAAAGGAAAAACAAACTCCACTTCACATTATATAACACAGCATTTCTCACGAAAACATGACAGCACACTGCATGTAAACACGGATCATGACTGACAGCACTTCTACCTCTGCTAGTATTTACAAATCAAATGCACAGAATGGATTTTAAACAGCTGAGAACAATAAGTGAATAAATATGAATTTCCATCTTTGACTTAATCCATTCACGCTGCCTGGGGCTTGGTGTTTAACCTCAGGGGAGCCCCGGCAATCCCCCAACTGCCTCTGGAGACCAGCACGGAGAAATGTGCAACAGAATGGAAATCGCAACACTCTCCGCCCTCCCAGATTGCTATTGAAAGCATTTACAGTACACTGGGTAAGACAGGCAGCCAAGCATTGATAATGAGGAGACGGTGAGACAGAGAGAGAGAGAGAGAAAGTGTTACTTGGGCAATATTTGTCAGCAAATACAAAGGAAGAGAGTCAACACTTAATTTTTATTTACCCCTCCAGTAGAGTTAGCTATCAGCAGTTGTCTTTGTGCTTCATCACTTTGATGCAGTGTTAGTGATCTTACAAATGACTGTTATTTGGTACGTGTGAGGCGATTTCAGATCTGGGCGAAAGAGTTCCTCTAACGGTAGATTTATCCGAACTGTGCCAAAGAATCTGCCATAGACAGAGAGAGTTAAACAGAGACAGAGAAGACAGAAAGGGAGACTGTCATCCATAAAACAATTATCATAGACAGACATGACTTGTAGGTCCAGTCCAGGTAACAGGGGGCTTGCAGAGGGAGTACACTCTGCAGATGACTACATTATTTATAGATGAAAGAGGATCCAAAACAGAGCGATCAATGCACAGATGAGACCAGCTACCAAATGACTCCAACCTGGGCATTTGAGTGCACGGTAGAATGAGATGTGAGCAGTGCAGAACAGGCAGGTGCAGGGCTATTTTCATGGCTCCGTGCCCCCCTTCCCTCTAAAACAAACCAGCTATTAAACAGCCACTTCTATCATTCTGATTGCGGAGGGGAAAAACTCCAGTCTTGTCCTCATTTGGGAGAACCAGCAAATGAGCCGGCATGACCGCTGAGGAGTTACCACCGTTCGGACAGATCCATCAGAGCAGTTTGCTGGCCACGTTTCCGCATTTGAACACATTCCTGCACACAAGCACCCTCACAAATCTTTTGTTATCACCAAAGTGGCCACTGTGAAAGCATTACACCATGTGCGATACGGACTGCTTATGCTAGCCAGGGAGGTGCAAGGGGATAGGAAGTGGGACCTTGGAGAGTACATTAACCCGCACCGATCTGCCAAATACAGCAGCAATTTCACACCTGAGTGGATAAAAACATGACCATTCATTTTTGCCGGTGACAGGGGAAAACCTCAAGGCTCCAATTCAACCATCGGGTATGAGACATATGTTCCCCATCATTCAAGAGTGTTTGCAGCAGCAGGGGAAGGCATTACATTTATTTCATTACAATCATCTATTCAGTTATTCAATTAGCTTCTCAGATTATTTGTCTTCGTGGAAAACTCACTGGTGTTTAGATGCCATTTCACAGTTTGAGGTGATTGCATGCTTTTAATACACATTAAAACATCTGATCACAGTATGACTAACTCTAATTAGCCATGTCTGAAGTGTGGGTTGGTGAAAGACAAAACAACCGCCTTCACAGATAAAACTCCTTCATGAGCCAATATGCACCTATGAACAAATCACATTAAGTGCACTATTCTTTGCTTTTTTCATATTGATAATAGGAAAAGAACTGTTAAGCAGTTTTAGGAAAATGGTTTTAAATTATCTCTAATGGTGGTTTTCAGGAGCCGTGGCAATGCTGTGCGACTTAAGCACACTCTGCTGAACCAACAACATTTGCCTTAAGTGGTGCAGGGAAATCTTGTTTCTCCAAGATTAAAGGGCATGTGTCAAGTCACATTGGAATAATAAGTGACGCCACTGTTTTGTTACACAGTGTGTTTACAGGGAACCACTTTAACATGGTCCATTTTAAATGTGGCATTTCGTCTTCTATAAAAACATCTTCAACAATGGCATGCAGCTACGTTTTCATGTAACCATTTCCCTGCAGTAATTGCAGTGAGTGCTCCTGATTTAATACTCCGTACAGTAGACTGTAAATATAATGCTGAATGGCTCCAATTTGTTGTTCTCTCCTTTTCCTTTCCTCCAAATTTTTGATGTGCAGCTCTTATCAGGACCTCAGCAGTATGAACTTCAAGTTGACACCACAGGAGAGGAGTTTTTCAGATCCTTTGATGTGTGATTTCTAGTGAACAAGGGCGAATGTGATGTACATGCGAGAAAAGACACCAATTAAAGAAGGCACCACACTCCCAGAGAAGTCGCACCATTATTTCTTTGAGACCCACTCAAACTCTGACAAAGGGCATGAATCAAACCAAACCCTTAGGCATGGGCAGGAAAGGAAAATTGCCTGTGTGTGCATGTGTGTGTGTTTGTGTGTGCGTGTGTAGACTGTATCCGGCACAGCAGAGCTCTGAGACTGAGCAGTAACAAACAAGATAAGACAGTCAGCGAAGGAAGAGAGTGGAAAATTTCAGGGATCTTCAACAAGAGGAAGCTCTCGAGACAGACAAGGTGATACTCTAAGCCATAAGGCATAATAGTGTGTTCATACTGAGCACCTTTGTGACTTTTTACTTGAATTCTAGAGAGTTTATTCTTGTCAGTTGATTTTTTTAGAAGGTGTCAACCATGCCGTTGTTTGGTGTGTGCCAAATAACTGCACAGGGTTTGCCTGTGGTGCTCTGGTGGTGCATTTGATAGCCAGGGAGGGAATGTGGGCTAAATCAATCTGCTGCACTAAAACTACTAGATAGTACTTACAGGTGGATAATAAGCAGCAGCTGTTTGGATTGTAAATATAAAATTCAACGAGTGAAAAAGCAAGAGAGAAAGGGGGCAGCAATGATGGTAAGGCAGAATGACGGCAGCAAGCGGCCAAAGCGAGAACAAAGTGGTGAATCAGAGGAATAAAACTTTATTTTCTTTGTTCTAAAGCACAAATAAACTCAAGCACACCTCCACACAGCTGCGCAGAGAGCCAGGTTTGACTATCCAGAATTATAACTACTTTGTGACTAGTCAGACATATCTAAAGCCATCCTGAGTAGTCCAGGTGACTGTCAATAGTTCCAGAGATTTCAAATCTTGTTATGAATACTCTCTCTATTGTTGCGCATGACGATGCTCATGAGACTTCCCATATTAGCTCAGCAATGAGCTAATATGCAGATGTGCTGCATGGAGGTTGCAGTTGTATAACATCATTAGAAAATTCCATCAGACAGAAAGAATTTGTGCAGTGTTTCCTGCTTTTTTTCCCCCACCAGTCTGGCATTAAAAAAAGAGAACTCTGTTCCCCAAGAAGCCAGGGTTTAGAGTGATTTTGGAACCACTAACAGACAAAGATTAAGGCCATTATTACTATTACCATTTATCTGGCTATTGCCATTAATGTGCAGTTGCTGATGTGGAATTAATTTATGTTTGTGGAGGTGTTTGATTCTGGAAAGTTAGTTTTAATTTCAAACTGCAAAATTCACATGATGTACCATTTCAGCCCTGCACATAGGTGAATGTAAGTACCACTAACGCATAAAACTGGTGGAGAGCCCATTTTAGCTCCACTCTGGAGATGACATTAAAATGAATAGACAGATCATTCTCAGCACAACAGGTCTAAATACAGAGCACATATAGCTTGTTTTATGGTCCCAGTTTTTTTCACCTCTTCACTTTGTCTTTCCGTTTCTTTCCTCTTTCCTCTTATTTAATCTTCCTCGTTTATCCTGCCCATCTCTTTCAACCGCTCATCCACACTTAGCCCACCCAGTAAAAACAACAAATTTCACATTTTGAAACAATTTGTGTGCTTCATTAACTCTAATCCCACGTGGCTGCAGGTGTGTGTGTTAAAGATGATTTTGCAGCAGCTTCAAATGCAGCGCAGCCAATCATGATCAAGGAGCAGAACTGCCCGTTTTAGGAGAATAATTACAGAGCAGGATCGCGTATCAATCGCGGCACTTGAATTTACCTATTAGCATAATTCAAGAATAAATGGTCATACTAAATGTGTGTAATTCATTGTCTAATTCCCAGTTTGTGTGTCGAAGTGTTATGAGACACATCAGCTGAGAGAGAGTGTCACTAGTTGTCAGAGAGCCCAGAATTCATAGTGGCTTTCCTCCAGACGGTGCTGCATGGTTGTGCAGGAAGGACAGCAGATATAAGTCTCTTACTGCATTTTAATAGCCCACACCTCAATGAAACAATGTACTTTATGTATTTTAAATGAACATACAAGCCAGTCGAGTCAATTTTAATGACTTAACTTCGTCTCTAAAGACCATAAATCAGCATATCACAAAGGAGATTTGGTGAGTTCAAGGAGAAATGGCTACATAAAAATTCAACAACAATAAAGCCACTGCTCGTTTGACTTCATACTTTCCTGAGTTAAAAGGATAAACAGAGAGAAATAATGACATTTTGCTAAACCTCTCAAACGGAAGAGGTTTAGCAATTGCTAAGTTACGGTTGCTATGGTACAGAATAATTAGAGAGTGTGTTCATGAGGGTGTGACTCAGCACTATCAGTGTACGAATGGGAGCAGTGAATAAACATTAAGAGGATGTGAAATAAAGCATTGTTTATGCAGCTGCTGCCTCCATCGAGTAAGTAGCCTATGCCAGGATCTCAATTCTATTCCTGTTCTTCAAGACTGTCCAAGGAAGAGGGAAGCAGAAAGAGCAGAAACCAGCTTTTATGGTTGCTTATATAAATGCAGATGAGGAGTCCAGAGTTCTTAAATGTGTGAAAAAGTGAGTATACCCGCCAGATAAGATGCAAGGGGGTTTGGAGCTTTGAGCTGTGAGAATGCACTGATCTGTTCACAGTGCTGGTATATTTAGCAGAGATTAAAAACCATGTGATGCAACCGCAACACAAATGGCTGAAAGATGCACTTTCTGTTTTGTGATTTTGTAACGTTGTGTGTGAAATTCAATAAAAAAAAAAGGACAAGTTGATCCTGCACAGTGGCAGGTAACATTAAAAGATGACTCATTCAGCACTTCTATGGAAAGGCTCCCTCGCACCTTCTCCACTTCGGGATAAGCGTGACAGTCTTAATGCATGTCATGTATATGAAGCCTGACTTTAATTTCCCAAGCTACATCCTTTTTTTTAATTTACGCTTTTCATTTTAGGATGAATATCCTCTATAACATTACATTTCACTTAATGGTATGTGAGAATTTATGCCCCTGGGGATATTTCCACACTAGAGCTGTGTAATAACCACACAGTGAAAAAAGCAGCTCCAAACATCCATCACCACCCTGCTCAGCTATGATCCAGTTTAAACACTACTGGGCTTTGGCAGCAAAGCTGCAATAAAAGCAACTTGACATTGTACGCTGTCACATGATTCCCTGGCTACAAAACACTCTGTGTGTGAGCTCAGCAGAAGAGGGATAAATCTGCATAAGCACATAAACAATGTTTCAGGAGAGAATTTGGAGAGATTTACATTTTTTGCTGCATTTTTTACGCCTTACATGTAAACGACACCAGCTCTAAAGGTCAAGGTAGTTTACTCCATATTTGTAAATCCCTAGAGTCATGCTCAAGAAGAGCACCATGTGCTTTAGCAGAGGCAAATGGAGATGCAGTGGTGCATGACCCAATCAATAAGTGAGACATGGACTCACTTGGGGTTGTTGGGCTGTTACAGATTTCTTTGTATTTATCTATCTAATTCTACCAGTCCGCTACCAGAAGAATAAAGAAGAGTAAGACTGAGCCAGTTCCAGGTCACGTGGGGTGATGCACAGGACTTCAAAACTCTCTGAGCAGAACGCGAGAGAACAGCCAGAGGCAGTGTGCTGCAAAGCCTCGGATTACACCCTGGTGGAGAAGCTAATTGGCCAGTAGTGTGTTTTAAGTCTAGTCTGCCAATGATTTAACTCCTTCATTAATTGGTGCTCCTTGTATGGATGCTCTGCAGTGGCAAGCAGCTGAAATGAACGTGTCCATAGAAATGATGTACTTACTCATAATGGACCTCATTTCGTTGCAGTGTATTATGTGCTGCTGCCGGACTCTAACCTAACCGCTCTCCTCTAAATAACACTTCATGCTGGGTGTTGGTACATAAGACCAGAAAAAATACAAACACAGAATACATCACGAATCTAGAGGGAAATATGAATTAGCAGATTCTTCAAATGTACAGGTGATACATGCTTGCATTGATGGAACAACCAACCCTCAGAAGTGAGACATTTTAACAAGGAACTCCGGTCCAATTATTGACTGAACAGATGTTGCGTTCTTATTTCAGGGCACGGTTGTCATGTCAACCAGCAGAAATCAAAGGAACTCATCCATTTCATTTTTTCAGACCAACACTTACTGAGGGACAAACTAATAAGCTTCGGGGATGTACTGCATTACAGTTCCCCAGGAGAAGCCCATTTTAAGGTATTTTCTCCTGGAAAAGAACACATATGATGGGGAAAAAAAGATCAGGACAATGAGTGCAAGCCTGTTAATAAAAGGATACAATGCCAGCTTCACAGAGTATATTTGTTGGACCATACGCAGTGGCAAAGATGAGCTGCTGGCCGGAGTTACTGCAGGTCAATTAAACAGTGCTTTTTTGCAGTCATGAGCAGTGAGTTCAGCACAGCGTCAGTTATGATGTGCAATGACGGCTGCCAGTGCAGCTGTCACATTGAGCACCAGTGCAGTTCAGGTGGCCACTGGCAGGCTACGGCTGACTGCTACAAAACATAACACTTTGCAAAAACACTACCACCCCTCACTAAAAGGTAATTTAAAACATAAAATCAGATGGCGTAAAAGTGAATATATTCAAAGATGAAGCCAACCGTTTGCGGTTATACACATACTGTCATAAAGGCGCAACTGTCCGCCTGTCCAAAATGAAGCACCCATTTATGCAAATGGTAGCTTTGCATAGCATTTAATTCAAACTGGTACCTGTATCCTAATCACATATTCATACCACCTCTCAGCATTGCTATGAAGTATTTACATTGAGGCCCTTTGTAAAGCATTCTACATACTCAAGCACTCCAAGTTAGCAGCACAGCCTGGGGCAAGAGCAGAAGCAGGAGGCCCCTGCAGATGCCACACACTCACTGATTACCAAAGTCCAAAAAAAAAAAAAAGAAATCACTGCTGCTGCTAAAAACAGTTTGTGCTCTTCCTTTTGCTGTATACCTATTACTTTGCACTCTGTCTGTCTGGGCAGAATCTATAGGGCAACAAAAATTACCCACACGCAGATGTTTGAGTGTTTCTCCGAAGCGTTTAAGGCTTGATGTATGCTATTATAAAAGCGGTGTGACGGCGGCTGCATTGTCAGCATTCTGGTGTTCTACGAGCTGATGGGAGGCTGGGGGCCTATTGAGAACAGGCTCACTGAGGATATGACAAGATAAAGAATATTGGATTACTCAGTCCAAACAATTACACTTAAAATCAAGCATCTACGTATTAAGGATATTGGTTAATTTTTTATGATTATCTGGATTCTCCTCTATTTGACATTGTAATTACGGCGTCTCTAAATATCTTTTTCTTTTTGTTGTTGTTTTTTTTTAAGCAAGCCATATTTGTAATGGGACTAAGTTGCTTATATGGAGGCCCTGTTCACTGATCCTTGTGCATGACAGGCAGACATGGTATTATCATATGCATCATATGCTTAACTAGAATTATCGCCTTCCGCTTGTATGACTCCACCAGCCAGTCAAGTTATAGTTTACACCCATGTTTACATTTTGGCTGATTTTGTTCCTCACCTGAGTCAAGGGTCTAAGGATACAGGCTGTTGTTATCTGTACAGATTCTGAAGCCCATTAAGGCCTGTTTTTGATTTCTGATACAGGAGCATAAATAAAAAATGTGATTTGACTCTGTTGAATTTAGGTTTTCTTGTTCTACAATATTAATCTACAAATCTGCCAAGAGCACAAAAAAAAAACCCAATTTCTTCTGTGTATTCACATGCTTGGCAGACAAAGCTAATTCTGCTAGAACACAACACTGTAGCCACATCAGTAAAGCATGCTTCACCTATGGATGTTTCTGCAAAGAAGCTCTAAACCCTAAAGAAGTCAAGTAAGGACAATATATTTACACATTAAATCATGTGCGTGCTGCATAGAAAGCAACTGAGACAATCATTTAAACCTTTAAATGATGACTGAGTACAGTAATGCCCATAGGTTTTTGGACAATAACACCGTTTTTGTAGTTTTGCCTCTCTACACCACCACAGTGGATTTTGAAACAAACAATTGAGATGTGATTGAACTGCAGACTTTCAGCTTTAATTTAAGGGTTTTAACAAAAGTATTGCATTAACTGTTTAGGGATTACAGCATTTTATACATAGTCCCCCATTTTCAGAGGCTCAAAAGTACCTGTAAAATTGAGTGACGAGCAGTTTCACAGCCAGGTGAGACCTGTTCTCTCATTTTTCAATGACAAATTAGGCAGATAAAAGATGTGGAGTTGATTCCATGTGTTAAACTTGCATTTTGGTATCTTTTCACTGGAACTTTCAATATGAGGTCCAAAGAGATGTCAGCGCAAGTGAAGGCGGCCATCATTAAGCTGAAAAAACAAAATAGACCTGTCAGAAAGAAAGGAAAAACTTCAAGATAGACCTAATCAACAATCTGGTACATTTTTAGAAAGAAGGAATGGACTGGCCAGCTCTGCAACACCAAAAGGACTGGAAGACTAATTTGCTGGTTAAAAAAAAAACTGTTTTCTAGCCGAATGAAGCAATCTTTATCACTGTCAGGCAGACCATTGTTAGAGTCTACAATCAACAGACACCCTCATTAATGTAAATAAAGATGGATTACAATAAGTTGTAAACCACTGGTTACACTCAAGAACAGGAAGTACAGATTAGACTTTGTCCGAAAACATCTAAAAGAGCCTCCACAGTTCTGGAACTGGACAGATGAAACCAAGGTGAACTTGTACCAGAATGATGGGAAGAGAAAAGTATGGAGAAGGAGAGAAACAGCATGATCTGAAGCATACCACATCATCTGTCAGACATGGTGGAGGCAATATTATGGCATGAACATGTATGGCTGCCAGTGGAACCGGGTCACTAGTGTTTATTGATGATGTGACTGCTGATTAAGGTAGCAGGATGGATTCTGAAGTGTACATGGCTATACTCTCTGTTCAGATTCTGCCAAATGCTGTAAAACTGATCGGACAGAGTTTCAGAGTGCAAATGGATAATGATCCAAAGCATACTGCAAAAACAACCCAAGAGTTTCTCAAGGCAAAGAAATGAGATATTCTTCAATGGCCAAGTCAGTCACCTGATCTCAACCCAATATAGCACACTTTTTAGTTATTAAATGCAAAACTGAATGAACCCTGGCAATGCCAAAAACAAGCAGCAACTGAAACTGGAATTTTCATCCAAGTATTAAAAACAATCCTTATATTTAAAGTTATATTAGGTTGTCCAATTACTTTTGTACCTCTTAAAAACGGGGGACTGTAATTCCTAAACATTTAATACAATACTTGTGTTAAACTCCTTGAATTAAAGCTTCAATCACATCTTGAGTGTTTGTTTGAATTAAAATCCTCTGTGGTGGTACAGAGAAGCAAAGTTGCAAAAAATGTGCTATTGTCCAAAAGCTTGTGGACCATAAACTCAAATTTAGAGAGTTCAACTCTAAAATAATTAAGAAAAAACTGCAGAAAATACAATTAAAAACAAATAGGCAAAAACAAATTGTATCCAGCTAAATGGGAAACATGGCAACAATCTAACCTTCTATTCCTGAGTCATTGCAATGGATAAGTATTGTTGCAGAATATTATGATGTCACAGTGAAGTTGACTTTTGACCTTTTGGATATAAAATGTCACCAATTCATCATCTATTTCTATTACAACCACATACAGCTCCAGAAGTAAAATGAACATTTTTGTTTTGTTCTATAAACTACTGACAACATAACTCCCAAATTCCAAATACAAATATTTTCATTTAGAGCATTTATTTGCAGAAAATGAAAAATGGTCAAAATACCAAAAAAGGTCCAGTGTTTTCAGACCTCAAATAATGCAAAAAAACCCAAGTTCATATTTATTTTTAAACCAGACATTACAAATGTTTTAACTTAGGAAGTGTTCAGAAATCAGTATTTGGTGGAATAACCCTGATTTGCAATCACAGCTTTCATGCGTCTTGGCATGCTCTCCACCAGTCTTTCACACTGCTGTTGGGTGACTTTCCTGGTGCAAGAATTCAAGCAGCTCAGCTTTGTTTGATGACTTGTGACCATCCATCTTCCTCTTGATCACATTCCAGAGGTTTTCAATGGGGTT
>VUQI01005972.1:22783-35569 GCA_015106735.1 Paratilapia polleni
TTAAAAAAAAAAAAAAATTGGTTTAAAAAAAAAAAAAGAAAAGAAAAGAAAAATGGATCAAGAATAATATTGGTGCCACTTTCACATTAATTTATTTTACAATCAGTATTAATAGGAGTAGTGATCTTAATTTAAATTCAAAATGAAATTTATATCAGAGTTGTTTGTAATGTTATTGTATAGTCATTCTTGTGTAGCACACATATTGTTTACACTGTAATGTAGGCTCAATGAAACAATAGACAATACAAAAATGAGATGCATTTTAGACACAAAAATAGCTACTGAGGCACTTGTGTATTCTTATTTGCTGTACCAGTTTCTGTATATGGCCAAAATGTCACTTGCAGTTTGCTACTAATGACTTGTTAGCCTTAAAAGCCACCATTTGGGGGTGATCACCAGGCACAACCCTGCATCTCACATTTTGGCATATACACATGGCTTTGCATACATATGTGGCTGTTTGTCCCTGTCTCTTTTCTTCAACTCAGATGTGGATGTTTTCATGAGGATGGCAGCATTCTTGTATAGTACTCGTATTTCTGTTTGATGATACACTTTGGTCTCCCTTTTTGAAATTTGCTCTCAATGCAATACTTTGTAAATGAGGGAACATTACTGAAAGCAGTATTATGAAATGGGGACTGTGCATATAATTATTTGTAACCCCATTGGGAAAAAAAAAGTTGTACAAGAATTAAGTTTATTGCTGATGAACAAGATGGGTGGGAGGTCAGTGGGGATACTGATGTAAAATGATCATTCCAATGTCCTGATTATGGGAGAAAATGTTTCTTAAAACGTTGTTGCTATGCATGTATATGGATGGAATTAAATTCCAGATCTGTTGGAAATTTTTATTTTGATGTGGTGTCATAATTAAACTTAAATCCTCAGGATAAACCAGTGCTTTCAGGTGTTTCTTTCACACTAATCTATACCCATCAAAACACACAAAAAAAATAACCACAGTGGAGTTTTAAAAAAAAATGACATAAAATATATAAAGATTTATTTCTGAAAAAGGCTCATCAGTTTGCAGTTTAAAAAAAAGTCCAAAAAAATACAGGTCAGTTATATGCAAGTAACAAATTAAACTGATGCAACAGAGCAAGAGGGCTCAATGTAACTTTCCTTGTGGCTATAACATGGCAGAATATTAAGACAGAACCAACTCAGATAAAAAGTATCCGGTTGAGCAGTGACGTGTGTGTGGCCTTTGCTTTGATAAGGAATAATGTATTAATTTTTGGCACTGGCCAATCAGGTGAAGAGCCTGAAATAACAACTCGAAAGATAAGATGAATCTAAGACAGGAAATATTTCATCACATTGAATACCCTCCAGTTATCTTCAATTAAAAAGCTTCCAATGAAGCAGAGCTGTAAAAAAATATGTTCTGAAATTGACTTCTTGATGATCCTTAGCAGACGTGTAGACAATCTCTACAGATTGCCAAAGAGAAAGGTTAAAAAAAACAAAAAGAAAAAAGATAGAAAGAAAGAAACGGTAACTTGATTGTCTTATTACTCCGTTCATGTCTGGGGTGTAGTTACATTTTGGACACGGGTCACTCGCTCTGCTGTTTGGCTTGTCGCTGGTTGACTAGCTTCCTCAGGTGCTGGCTGATGGCAGATGGCTTCTTGTAGATCATTCGCCGGTCTGTTCCTTTTATGTGAATGTGATTGGCTGATGGGTAGGATTCCTCCAGAAACCTCTTTTGAAGCTTCGCTACCATCTGGTGCATGGGGAATATGATTTACCATGTTATTAGAGCATTGTTCAGTCACGGTACTAGACCTAATGATGCAGCATGAAGTTGTGCAGCTACAGTAAACACACTCACTTGGTTTAGGTGTTCTGGCATTTGCATGTCAAAGGAATCCCCAGTGAGCATGCTCACTGATGTCCTGCTGGAGAGGGGCTTAAACTTTGTGATATCCCTTTGAAAAAAAAAAAAACAACAAAAAAACAGAATAATAATTTTGTATAATATTTTGATGTTCATTTAGAATTCCTGGAACCATCCAGAAAAATATGGGGAAAAAAGCTCTCTACATATCCTTCCCATACCTTAGTTGAGCTGCACTTTCATTCAGAAAGTAATGCTCATCTACAGCAGCGCTTTGGTGGGCAGGGTTACTTAGCAGGTATTTCTATAAGCACAGAGAGAGAGAGAGAGAGAGAAAACATCTAAAAATCAATGCAGGTTTGTTTTCATCACAAATGAGAAAACAAACAGAAAGCATGTACAGCACACGTGTGAAGCTATCAAGCTCAATGATGGTCATTATTTAACAAAAAATAACTAAGCTACGCAAACACACACTGTATGCATTTAAGTGCCACCTCATCTAAACTGCAAAGGTGACACATTTTGTTGCCTTTTGAGACTGGAGAATAGAAAAATCTAGTTTCTGCAGCCAAACACAGACCTGAAACCGACGGTTGAGTTCTTCTCAGGTTATGGGTGACGTACTGCTCAGGAAATGCTGTGACACTATGCTCTCAGTTTTGGTTTAATGTTTCTCTTAACCGTTTTTCCATATGATTTAAAATCGCAAAGATCAGCCGGAACGTTAAAAAAAAGCTGATAAATGGGGTGGATAATCTTGGTACAATGTCAACAGGTGGGATAAATGAGGACTGTCAGTTCTTGAAGTCAAAGTGCTGGAAGCAGGAAAAATGGGCAGCACAAGTATCTGATCAACTCTGAATTTGGCCAACTTGTGATGGCTAGAAAACTGGGTGATATCATCTACAAAATGGCATGTGTTGCTGTGCTGTCCCAGCTTGCAGTGGTTAATACCTCCCAAAAGTGGAGGAAGGACAACCTGTGAAACCAGCAACACGGTCATAAGTGCCCAAGGCTCACTGATGTGCAGGAATGGGTGGCTTGTGTCACTGAAAACCTCGATGCTGGCTCTGATAGAAAGGTTTCAGAACACAGCGCATCACAGCTCACCGCAAGAGGCAGCATAGACTAATCAGAGCACCTATGCTGACCCCTGCATGCAGCTGAAAGCTCCTACAGAGGGCACATGTATGAATTAGAAGTGTCACAACCGAAATGAAAAATGCTGAAATAAAAAGAAGACGTAGTTAGGTGTGATGAATTGCATTTTCTATAATAACATGTAGAATAGTTACGCAAATGCTTTAAAAAAAATAAACCACGCAAAAAGTTCAAGGTGTTGACTGGCCTGGAAAAACAAGCCTGATCCATGGAGGCTCCACCTCTCAACTGAGATGAGTTAAACAATAAGCTGATAATGTCAGAGTTCATGCTTCAACATGTTAAAGTTGTGGTTGCAGAAGGTGGATTTACACAGCACTGGGCAGGTGGTTTGGTTTAAAGACACACATTTACATAAATTATTTATGTGTAAACAGTTCTGTGCAGTTGTTTTAGACACTAAAGGTAAATATGCTCTAAAAAAATGTCTTTCAAAAATACTGTACATCAGTTAGCGTCATACAAAGTGCACTAAACAGATAAAAACTAAACCAAATTTCAACTTCCTGTCTGCGTTTTGCCTTGGTACACTTCCACACAATTTTTCAAGGTACTCCAAGCAACTTGGAGAACTTGCCACAGTTCTTCTGTAAATGAAGACTGTCTTAGAGTCATCTGTCTCTACATTAAATCATAGACTAAACACAATGTTGAGATCGGGGCTCTGAGGGATTCATATCATCAGGGATTCATATCATCTCTTGCTGGACTCCTTGTTCTTCTTGTAGCTTCAAATAGTTCTTTATTGCTCTGGCTGAATGTTTGGGGTCATTGTGGTGCTACAGAATGAATATGATGGGACTGACTGGGAGCCTCCCTGCTGGAATTGCATGATGGACAAGAATCTAAAGTGCCTAAATCTTTTGCACAATAATGTATATAGTGTCATTTAAAGAATAAACGGTTCCGTTACCCATTGATGGTTAAGTGAGCAATTCCAAGAAAAGATTTAATTAGTCAATTGGCAGGCATGTTAATTAACCTATTCTGCAGTCACAGCATGTCACCCTTTTGCCTGACTTCACACGGCTCCAGTCCCATATCAACACATACAGCCCTGACTGTCCTGGGTCCATTTCATGTGCACCCAAAAAACAATGCATCCTTTTATGTTTGTCTAAGCCTTAAGTGTCATCTAAAGCTGGATAAACAGTTGCGTTCAATTACTGTAACCGAGATCTGTACAACGCCAACGTCATTCCATGCACAAATGAATGTCTTCCAGTGAGAAGAAAGATGTCCTTAACTTGCTCACTCCATTGAAAATTTATATTAGCAGCATGATTTAAAAGATGGGAAAAGTAATGATAACATTTTCTATAGTAAGCCAATCTGAATGCAGTGAAGGCAGTGTCCATCTCATTCAGCAGAGCAGCTCAGAGCAGAAATGCTGATAACACATCTGAAACCTTCCTCTTGTTCTTGGGCTGAAAAAGTTCATCACGCTTCAGAATATATATGAATCCACAAACTGAGCAGAATTCGCCTTTAACTCTCTCTATCCCCCACATGAGATGAAACCAGATACCTTTGGTGCCAAACAATTCAGGTCCAGTTCAATTACGCAGTGGTTACATGTAAATGCCCTTGAGAAATGGAATGCATGCTATATTGAGTTTGCTTGTGTGTGTGTGTACATTATAACCTTCACTAGCCTGTCTAAAAAACCTTTTTCTGTCCTTGGAGAATTCAAGCACAATGATGTCCTTATCTCCTTGGCAACAACTGTAACACTTGAAAAGCTGAAATAGGTCCCTCATCACTGCTGCCATCAAATCGTGGGTGGCTGGCAGCAGAGAACAAGGCGTCTTAACGAACTGTTCTCATTCATCCCCTAGCAGACGTCACCGCATCATACAGACAGCTGCATGTAGAAAAAAAAAAAGAAGGTAATACTGAGCTGTTAGAAAAAATGTCACTCAATGTTCAGATGCCCATTAAAGGGTAAAAAAAGCAGGAATTAACCTCTCTCTAATTTTCTTACTGTCTCTAATGTACCTAACGTGACTGTTAAAGGCTTTGCTTTTCTGCTAATATAGGCAGCAGTGTATAGAGAGCATTTCTCTGTGTTTTTAAAGACAATGGTTGGTTGTTGTTCATCATCGAAATCCATTACTACCCCCGAGCCTATGATGTTTTCAATAGGAAGTGAAAAATGACTACAGGACTTCATGACAGGCAGAAGTGCCACAATTGTATGTGTGATTCACAGCAGATCTGAGTATGGACAAGTGCAAAATAACCCCTCCTCCCTCCCCAGCAGAAAAGCCTCATCTGCAATACACAGCAAAATGCTTGTAGCTTTTATTAACTGCCTCTTCCCCACACACCGTATGACCTGTCAAAAGGCCAAGTTTTACAATATAGCAGGCATCACAAGATACAGTGCATTCGCGGCGTCATGTCAGCTCCAGGAGACGGGTTCAATTTTCATTTATTTAGAAACGACGTCTGGTGTCATATCATGCCAAATTCACAGTCTCTGACGGTATGAAGACAAACACTCCTGCAATCATCACCCACTCGTATCTCTGCCGAGGAGGAGACGTGATTATTCTCGCACTAGCACCATCCTGTGGCTGCACAGGAAAGGTGAGAGGAAGAACATTTAAAATGCCTGAAAGATATCACTTTTTAGTCCTGATTTTTAGGTTATAGAAACTCACACAATAGATGAACAAAGTCAAAACCCTGTATTGAGCCCACAAAACATCAACATTTATGGTATGATAGCAGCTCTCTATCCTGATAACTAGTTATATTTTCCTCATCTTGAAATCATGCCTGACCTGCTGTGTCACTTTCAACATAACACAACATTAAAATAACATTTTAATGTTATAAAGGCCATAAGGACATGCTTCCTTGTAGAACGCATGTTGATGGGAGTGTGCATTAGCCTGACCTGCCGCTGGATGACCTCTTCTGAGACATTTTCGCCTTTTATAGTTGGTTCAATCGCACCCAGTATGATCAGCATGCGGCTCAGCCCTGTAGCTGCTGAAAACTGCTTGGCCTGGAACGACGGCACCACCTTACCGTACCTGCAAAAATGCAAAGACATACATGTAAACCCCAAAAAAAAGAAAAAAACAGTTTCACAATAACAATTACAGCTTTCTAAAGTTGCATTTTTTTTTTTTTGTCCTGTAGGAGCAGTACAATAGTAACCGTTAATGAGCAGGCAACAAGTTAGTGTCATGTTTCTGTCAGCCTGATGAAGTTCAATATCCAATGAGCTTTTAGCTTATTAGGAATTATAATTATTTAGCTTGTGTAGCTTGCTAAATGCTCCACTATGTTAGTTAGCTAACTTGTTGCAGTCTTTTTCTGTTTGTTGAACAAGGTCAGTTCATCACAGATTTTTACACAAAACAACCACATTTTTCTGTTATAAAGTGTTAAAGAGAGCATGTGGCTAAAAATGCTAAAAGGCATCAAAGAGAAAATGGAGGCAGAGGAATTGGACGATTCTCTGCGTAGGGGTGCAGCGGTATGTACAATTCAAAATTCTGTATGAAGCTTGGTTTGGCAAGTTTTTTGTTTTTTTCCTAAAAAATGAAAAAGATTCAAAAGTGGTTATAATTCTTATTGTTACAGTTAGGGCACTCCAATGCTCCAAACTGTCAATAAAAACAGACTTGTAGCCGTTTACTCTCAGGTATGACATAAGTAAGACAAAAACTGTCAAAGACAAGTAAAACACATTCATAATTACATGAAATTAACAATTAAATCTATTAGAGCAAATTTAGCTTGAAAAATTACACATGGTGGCACTGTCTTTATTCCTCTCAGCACTGAGCATACGTCCATCCTTTCCTGGAAAAAAAAAAGAAAAAAAAAAACTAGAATTGGCACTAGACAAAAGAAACTGGGGGCATGGTAGTGGGAGCTCCACAGTGATGGCCGGTCTGTTCACCTATACGGTGTAAGTAGAAAAATAGCGTTAAAACTTAACTTAAAACCCAGCATGCAGTGTGTGTTAAGACATCATACATGTTTATGTCAACAAAGGTTTCTGACAGTAACTGTTTGGCTTACAGGTCAAACTGAACTGACGAAATTTTCCATCCCTAATCACGACCAACAACACCTTTCAAAAAACTCTGGTCATATTATGATTTCAAAGTGGCAATCGATGCCACAGAACCCTAATTTTTACACTTAGGACAGCTGTAAATGATCGAGATCATCTTAAACTGTGTAGCAGAACAACATGAAAAGGCTCTGGATGGCACTGTTACAACAACAGGCACACATAACTGAAGCAAAGTCATACATAATATTTGCTTTTCCTCAAGTCTTTTTCAACCATGATTCTCAAACTTTCTCTTTGAAAACATTTGCCTGGGGAATGAGAAATACTCTTTTTTTTTTGGCAGATGAGAGAAGAAGAGCTGTAGGATTTTGTAACTCAGGAGCCCCAATCGGTCTCGGCTCACTGGTGCTCTGAATTGGCCAGTCTCAGCCTGTGGAGCCCAATCAATAGTGCCACTCGCCTGCTGCCGCCATTGCCGTGCCTCGCACCCTGCCCGTACATGGAGCACGCACACTGTAGATTTGTCCCCGTGCACAGGTAGACACTCATACCTGTTTTAGGCTGATCTGGGTAAGATTTACAGCACTGTACTCCAGTACTAAAACCCTATCAGTTTCAATATCTGATCAACAACTATTAATAGACTTGATACATTTTCAACTCCTGTGTTACAACCCTACTAAGGAAAGGTTAAACACTTTAAGTACTGATTATGTTACAATTTGGAAAATTGGTTTTGGACTATAACAACAAAAATGGTGACATTTTCTCAAAACAGCTTTCCAGAGCCAAAATATTCCATTACAGAAAACAGGGAAATCCAGGTATTTTTCTCTATGGTTTCTATGGGTCAGTCTGAAAAGTGATCTACCTTTGCTCTAGCCTGTAACAGAAAGAAAGGATTCCTAGTTAGATTGACAGAAAATGTACAACTTCCATAACTTTCATGGCGGGATGAATCCTAATTAATTTAGCTCCCATATAGCTACCAGAAGACCACAAATTTGATTTCATCTTAAATTCTAATTTGGCCCGTGCTTAATATGTGGTTATATGTTTAGTGCTAATTAGTAAATGTTAACATGATAATATTTTAAACTAACATTATGAATAATATTTGTTAATCTCAGCATGCTCCTACCACTGTCAATGTGAGTATTATGCCATTTATCTCAAAGCATGAGCATGCTTACAGTAATTACGCCAGACTATGTAAAAGATGCATGCAGCCACTGCAGGGTCACCCACTGGTTTCTTTAAGCACTTTTGCCATTGCAATCTTGACTTGCAAATTAGATATCGTGCAAGGATCAGATATGAAAAACCAATGCCAATTCACTATAATACAGCAGCAACTATAATAAAGCACACCCTGCTTTATTGTCCATTTTACTCTAAATGAAAGCATAACTTACAAAATTAACAACATGTTGCATTCAGTAAGACTTTAAACTAGCAAGTGAGACCATAAAATCATCAGGAAAATGTTTACCAAGGTCACAAATTAAGTAAGCAACAGGGTCATTTCCTCTTATGCTACAGTACACTAGGAAAACAATGGTTGAAGGCCACAGCACAAACAAAATTATTGTGACTGTGTGCAATGAATTGAGATCCCGTTGCCTTTGAAATGGCAACCAGTTGGCAACCAGCTGAGTCAAGTCCCCTACTGCAAAGAGACACATTGCAGAAGAGTTGCGCTCATCGGCACAAACTGAATCAGACTGATTGGCAAAAGTTTGCAAATAATTTCCATCTAATTTATAAACACAGACAGATTGCCAGCACGTTCCAATCTGTCTGAGAGCATTTTCAGTCAGTTTGGAGATAAGTTGCCTCCCACCTGGCGAACTGTGCAATCACCTTGTGATAGAAAGTGGTCACCCAGAGGTTGCCACGACTACTTGCCATCACCCTCAGACAGCAAAAAAATTCAATGCAATCACCCAGCGACCACCGATTTTTCCTAGTTGCAAGGAGGTTGACGTCCTATTTTCAATCTAGTGTGACTGAGCCACTATTCAATTCAATTTTATTTATATAGCACCAAATCACAACAACAGTTGCCTCAAGGCGCTTTATATATTAGGGTAAAGACCCTACGATATTAGACAGAAAACCCCAACAATCAGACGACCCCCTATGAGCAAGCACTTGGCAACAGTGGGAAGGAAAAACTCCCTTTTAACAGGAAGAAACCTCCGGCAGAACCAGGCTCAGGGAGGGGCAGCCATCTGCCGCGACAGAGATCTACACCACTGGATTTCTTTTGCAACCACAGGCATCACCAAATGCTGGTCATTAGAAAGAATGCAGCTTTAAGGCACTTATGTGTTGGCTTTACTTTTCAGAACCGGAGGCTACGTCAGTCATTTATATACAGTCTGTTATAAGTACAGCTTTACACAGCCACTGGCATGGGTTTAGACTCCTGTCATTTGATAAATACCATCAACTGCCATCAACTTTTTTTTTTAATTGGCTTTTCAGTTATTCAACTGATCATTTTCAAACTAAAACTTACTAATACTTGAGTTATAACAGAGTTATGACAACTGCATAAGCTAGCAGTGCTTCAAAGAAACTGCATTTCACAACAGGCAGGTCTCACTTACATTATCCTGTTCATATCAAACCCCCATCACAAACATGCACCTTTCATGTATAAAATAACCCATTTAACCTGTTCTTGATATGCCATACCCATAGAACTGTAGCTTGGCATATCAAGCTCTGCTCCAGCAAAGCATGTCAATGCTGATTGGTCAGATAAAGCTGATACAAACAGAGGAGGATGCATGTTCAACTGCCACCAGTAGCTGTGTAAAGATAACATATCTGCCATATTCATGGGAGAAGAAATAGGCCCTTCAGGTCAATAATGGATACAGACAGAGGGAGAAAAGAAACTACTGCTCTAATTCTCAGTCTTCAGTAGACAGAGAAAACTTTTCAAATCAGACCTCCGGAGAGTGACATTTTGACATTTTCATCTCCCTTTCCACAGTTTTCCCCTGAAGTCATTCTGGCACCACAATTTAGAACTGACTCTTCGACCTGGCTCTTAAGGGACTTCTCATTCTCTGCACATTTTCCACCTGTCACCCTTTTCTTACCCCTTGGTTCCAAAAATAAAGGAGGGGGGGGAGAAAAAAAAATTCTCCCTATCAGCCCCCCAGTTCGAATCTGGTCAAATCATTGCTGGGTCTGGCATTGAACATTATTTCAAGGATTCTCCAGCCACCTGTCCTATTCCCTCCTCTTTTTTCCATTTTTAATTCTGCCCCCGAGTGAGGATTATGCGAAGCAAGGCATGCGTGTCAAAGGGAAATTTAGTGGGTAAAGACAGCCAAGATTGGTGGGATGAATTAAACAGATAACGGGAGGAGACGAAGTGGGGGAACCATGTAGAGCAAAACGCCTCACCGATGTTGGTCATTTCAGAGGGGCTCTTTTTTTTTTTTTTCTCCCCACAGGAGCGAGGAGGCAATATCTAAATTAATAAAGTGATGAAATGAGTTTGTGCCGTGGACTTTCTGCTGTTTGACTTTCCCATCTGGATTAGTGCAGGCTGAATGGACGCTCTGTTACTTTTGTTACAACTGCGCAATTCACTGTCGGAATTTGGCCCTATAGTGATAAGGCTCCCCTCCTCCTCCTCATTACCATCTCATTTCATATGCAGGGCCTCTGTTACCTGAGAGCCTGCTCACACACAAAACACGAACTATTACATGAGCTTCTGCCAACTATTACAATGAGCACAGAACATTTAAACACAGACTATTACAGAGGGCTCAACTAACTATTACACTGAAGGAACATTTCTTAAGGAAAAAAAAATGTCAGAGACCATTAGAAAAAGCCAGGCATACAGACGTGGACAGGTACATGATGGGGCCTTTAACTCCAACTCTCTCAGTGTGTATGTTAATCAGCCCATAACCTAACCCACCTTCTGTATGTACAGTATGTATCCAAAACATTTGCTAAAACGTGGAACTAATATAGACAACATTTAACATTTATAATGATGAAATAAGAGCTAGTGAAGCAAGTACTTCTGCTGTGTAAATACGTTTGTTTTTCCCAGTTTTCCAAGGACAGGAGAGATGTGTAAGACCTCAGCACAATGACATTTTGATATTTTCATCACCCTTGCCACAGTTCTTATACTGTATTTGTGACACAGTAAAACACACCGTTACAACTAAGGTAACCTTTACATTTTAACCCGACCTTTAGGAAACAGACATGCTCCTGTGTTGGGTAGAACTACTACTCACATTTAAACCGTTTCCAACATACCTCAATACACAGAAATGAATCATCCTTTAAACCATACCTGTACATTTATACCTTTAACATTTAACAGTGTGTTTTTATGTTTGATTCCTATAGTGTTTCATCATCTTTTATGAAAGAGGCTGTTAAACTGGCTTTATGAGGCTAAGAAATGCCACATTATGAACCACTGATGTTCGCTGACAGCGAACTAAAAGCATTCCAGTTACATTTTATGTTGCTATCCAGTTTCATATTAAAGTCCCTCAATTCCACTTAAATGTGTGTTTTGCCAGACATTAACAGAGAGAGATGCAGCATTCAAAGAATCCTAATCTACAGGAGAGCTCCATAATGGCAAAGATGGCAGTTGTGCCGCCTTTGATCCCAAAGAGCCAATAAACAGCTGAACATGGAAAACTCTGAGCACACATGCACACAGCAGAGATTCATAGCAGTTTCAACCATGTGGCGGCAGGCATATCTACTCATTATTGTTGTGAAGGCGTAGGTAAGAGTACTTATTGTTTTTCTTGTCTTATTGTATCCATAACATAAATTTGGTGGTATGAGCCTGACATGCTAATTGTGTCCATGCTCTGTTTTGGGGCAAACTTTTCAATTGATTTTTTTTTTTTTCCCCAAATCAGATCTGACTATTAATTCCATACATTACCACTGAAATTAAAGTTAGGGCTCTCTCTGCATTCATTTAGATATGGGATTCAAATAACAGTCCATATAAGTTCACAGAGGCATTACCAAGATGGCTGCCGAGTGCTGAGACTTGCTTCTAAAAAGACTTTGGATTTGCTCACTATTACTTGTACTACTTTTACATTTTGACTTTTTCACTTAATCAAAATAATAGCATAGAATAATAATATAAACACTGGTCTTCAACCAACCCTGAACTTCCATGATTTTGTTTACATACATACTGATAGTCTGCTGAAAACCGTATGCAAACTAGTTCCATATTCTTACGATTTCTGCTTTAATAACAGCCTTAAACATCTGACTTCCACCAAATCATATGTACAGACACACTTTGGTACCTGGCAAACAAAACATTTTTTAAAGTGTTAAGAATCATTCTAAACAGGAGATGAGAGTATAATAACTTGGAATAATTGTCTAAATTAAAAGGACAACTGAAATGTCAACATGTAATACTGAGCATAAACACAAGGTGTCATTGTTGCACCACAGTCAATTTCAGTCCAGCGTTCCCTGTCTGCTTCAGGCCCCCCCTCCCTGCATCAATACTGTAAGATTACACTGGGGTAAATACACAGAGGTCGTGACAGTCCTGCTTCATTAGTGCAAAGTAACAGTAATAGTTACGCTTACAGTGGTTCTAATTACAATTAATTGGCATTCCTGACTCATCTCAGGAAACTTTTTTTTTGGGGGGGGGGGGGGGGGGGTGGAGGCGGAA
>VUQI01005977.1:16354-27234 GCA_015106735.1 Paratilapia polleni
CTCTGCCTGTTTTTTTTTTTTTGGGGGGGGGGGGGCTTTTCAGCCTTTATTGTGATGGGACAGTGGAGAGAAGACAGGAAAGCTAGGAGAAGGCACACTGTAAATGGCCTCAGGACAGATTCAAACCCGGGCCTCTGCATTAGCCTTACAGCCTATGGGTCGCCTGCTCAACCCAGTCAGCTAATCTGGCACCCCTGTGTCCAAGTTTCTCCAAAAAATACCATCTTGCTTGTCTTCTTTACACTCTGTCTCTGATCCAACCAGAATTATAACATATCGTAAAAGGAAGTTATACAGTATGTTGCTGTCTGAAGTTTTTGTCTCATTCCTAAAAGTTAATAGCTACAAACTTGTATGTATGTATCTCAATGCAAGTCTGTCAAAGCATGATAACCAGTGGCAAGACACTATCCTGGAATATTAAAATTTAATACATTTCTCTAACAAGTCCATTTTTGAAAAGTTGATTATACATTAGAAAACATGATAGTTGTGTCTTAAATTTGCGTAACATTGCTATGGATTAAAAAAAAAAAAAATTAAACAATAAGAATATATTTTCTTGCCTTTCATGAAAAAGCACAGTTAATTAGCAATGTCCCACTGTGCCTGCATTACACATTATGCAACACTTTGCTTTAGAAAGCATGATATTAAAGGCAAGTGAGGCATAATCCCAGTTAGTCAGAGCGATCAGGCTGATACGTGTTGATTTGCTGGCTAAGTGCAAGCAAAAGTCAGTGTCATATTGTGTAAACTACACTAATATAGTCTGTTTTATCTTAGCTAGAGTGATGCTTTCTAGGGCCAAGATTAAGTAGGTAAATCACAGCTGAGGTATGGTAGTAAGGCTGAAATGTGGGTGACAGCAGGGAGTCTGACACCACTTCTATGCGTGAGTAAGCGCAGTGTGGACTGTGCGTACATGTGTATACTCGTGTGTGTCTGTTCTTTCCTGCACACTGAGGCTGGGCTTAATGGTTTCCTTAATGTACACACAGAAATTGGTGGCTTGTTTGCTTTCGTTTGATTGTTGAGAGCTTTTGCCAATCAGTATTTATAACTGTGCGTTCTTATGAGTGTCTGGGCGTTCTCTGAAAATCAACAGTTTTTTAAAGCCGCACACATTTTAAAGGGCCAATCAGTAACTTTTCTCCCAACTATAGTTTAATACTCAATAGTACTAAGTTACGCATTAAAAAATGTTGTATTTTTCCCAGCTTATCATAACTGGAAATACAGGCATGGTTTATAGTTGTTCTCACAAACAATACGGATATAATGAAATTCACTTTACCTAATTTTAAAATATCCTGACCATATGCTTTCTTTGGCTCATGGTTTGTACCTTAAGGTTTTCTCCCTTCTTGCTTAGCGCTAATTTGTAATAAACCATAGTTCAGTTTGTAATCTTACTTGCGTGGGGGAAACTGGTCACTCAGAGACTGCTGGGTAGCCCTGAGGTAGCTCTGGCGGCGAGCAGCAGTTTTTGGTGAGGGTTTGGGACTTCCCTCAGAGTCGTCGCTGTCTTCCATGTCTCCCATGGCCTTCACATAGCTACCACTCCGCATCCGCCGGCATGGGATTTCATTGGCACCCCCGCTGCGACCTAATGAGCTGCTCCAATCACCCTATAGCCACCATTAAGTGATAAAAGGAGTCTTTAGTTATTTTTTAATAATCTGTGTTGTTCCCTGACCACTGGTTTGGTACTCTTAATGGTAATAGCTTATATAAGCATACAGTAAATACATATCTATGAACAGATATAATGTACTACTTCCACTTGTGGGCTACTCACCCTTCTTCCAACCTGTAGGTAGTTGCAGGTTAGTTCCTGTTGGCAGGACTTGGACTTGAGCATGGACCTGTCCAGAGTAGCTGAGCCCTTCTGGAGAACCTGTCTTGGTTGACCCATGGTTAATGTGGACCAAGACCCTCCTTTCATATAGTCACTATCATTCATTACCAAACCCCCCGTTCCACCTAATCCACCACCTCCTCCACCCCCTGGCCCAGGACGTGTCTGATACTTCAAGTCATTGCCGCTTTTAGAGGAACTGATAGTATTGTAGCCACTGTGGATATATCTGCTCTGTCCCCCCTGGCTGTCAGGGCCAGATGGACGCCCCAGAGTCATCATGCTCATTGTGTTGTGGTAGCTGCTCAAATCACTGCTATCCAAATCATCCGAGCTCCAGTAGCCTGACATGTTGGAACGTGGCCGTCGCTTGGCAGTTGCTTCTGATTTTGTACCCCGATCTTTACTTTTGGATCTGCGATTGTGCTTCCCTCCATCCTCTGTACTAGATGAGCCTCCACCGCTGCCAGTAGAGCGCCCATTAACATTTCCTTTCATGTTGTGGCTCTCCAGTGACTGTGACTTTGCAAAGAGCTTCTGCACAGAGTGCAGCATGTAACGAATACGACCAGGACTGTCTGTACGCTGCTTGGCGGCAGCAGCAGCAGATGTTCGATGAAATTGCAGTGTGCTGAATCCATCACGGCCACCAGGTAGCTGCTTATCAAACTCAAGCAGACTGGGTGGCGTCTGGTTCTTGGTCATATGATGTGATATTGTTGCCGAGCCACTTGTAATCATAGGTGTTCGTCCACTCAGCCCTGCCATGCCCATGCCAGTTCCCATGCCCATGGACATGGATGTCCCCAGGGTTCCTGTGCTTATTCCTCCGATACTGTCCCCAGGAGGAGAGAAGTCAGACTGGTCATAGGAGTTGTAGTGAATTCCAGGAAAGGTGCTGCTGTTGGACAGCTGGTTGTTGAGGGGCAGCATGCAGTCTGGTGGAAGGGAGCCTGGATTGGCTGAAGAGTAAAGGTGGGGGTCCATGGTGCCATAGTGGTCCATTGTGGGACTCAGCAAGTAAGGGCTGCGAGGAAGTGTGCTGGTCTTCTGAGTGAAGAGGGCCTCTGAGTGGTCCACGGAAGGGTCGCAGGAGTCAGACAGGTGTCTGCTACGGTTGGTCCCTAAGCCTTTCATGATGGCGAGGAGGTCCAACCCTCTAGAAGACCTCCAGGCCAGATGAGAGATTACTTTGAAGATGCTTCCTAGAAACGAGAGACAAACAACCCAACACAAAAGAGAGGGAAGAAAAACAGTTTAGAGCTGATTAATGCAGTATTGTATAAAATACATAACACTCAAACTCAACCATCCATATCAGCTCAGCCACACAAATACGCCCACTTCTGTGCTAAACCAGAGTACAAACAGAGTAGCTGGAAGGTTTTGTTTAGGCTGTGCAGTGAATGAGCCAGCTTTCCACTGTCTCCCACAGTGAACATCTGTGTTAAAATGTTGGAAATGGATAGAAAAACAACATGTCAAACAAAGGGGACCCGTAGCTTGTGGGTCATACATTATGAGTAGGAGAAAAATTGCTGACAGTGTTGAGAAACTCTAGACGCCTCTGTATTTATGTGGGTCTTTGCAGCTGCCAGCGAACAAATATCTCCTTTTTCTGTCTAATCACATTCAGAAAAAAAGGCCAGGAGAACATTAATCATTGCACAAACATTTCCATTCATGAGCACCAACAAACAAAATGGACATGAGAAGATCTGGTTTTGTGACCTTTCATTTATTAAAAAAAAAACCCAAAACAAAACAAAACATAATATTCCAGATTTAAGGCAGTTTAAAAATTATATCTGACAGCACTACCTGCTGTCTCTGGCTGACTCAGTGTATCTCCTCCAGGTAAGTTGTGATACAGAACGGCCAAATCTCTAGAAAAGCCCTTTTTTCAGCCTGTATCATTCTCTCTTATTCCATCTGTTTCTCTTTCTCTCTCTCCCTCCCCTGTCACTTCTATCTCCACTTCCCACCTCCAGTGGGTATCCCTGGCACAAGTGATCAAGCTCCTGTCCTAGCTTTGCATGGCGAGCCAAGGATGGCGAGCAGACTGTCATAGTGAAACCAGTAAAGAGGATTTGACCAGTGGGCGGTGGGCAGCAGGAGTTGGCAGCTACAGCTCCTTGTCCTCCTAGTCAAGCTGTGCCAATGCCCCGCCTGGCAAAGCAGCGAGGATGGTACTTCTTGTCATGGACCATGGAAGATTATAATGGAGAGCTATCATACAAAGGTGATAGTGACAGGTATTAGGCTTCTTATCCTATATGGATATGTAATAATTAAATGCTGAAAAACAAAAATCAGCTTTCTGTTATTCAATTTCTGTTACCTTTTTAAGCCAAAAGAATAGTTTACAAGTACAGTGAGTATCTATAAAACGTTTGATTTTATTTAGTTTGTTTAAAGGGAACTCTGCTTTTTAAGCAAACACAACTATGGACAGTCTATTCAAAACGCAACAGTATGTCTGCTGCTTCTCTGTCTCTGTTGGTGTAGTTAAGTGAATTAATTTTATGGATAACTGGAATAATTTTTGTATATTTTGGTGGACAGCTAATATATATATAAATTTCTACTGAATTCATTTACTGTGTTAATAAATACTAGTAGTACTGTATGGCGGCATCCTGTATATGACAGTTAAACGGGGATAAAATATGAATATCTTGTTATTAGAGCCCCTGCAGAGTTTCAGCAGATGTGAAGAAAACTAATAATGTTGTTAAAACTTAATCTCATGTTCAGCACAGTAAATTTAATCTTAATTACTTCCAGAGAAAGTCAGCTCTGCAGGACAACAACAGTTCACTGGAAATGTATTCATTTACAGCCACTCTGTAAAACTGCAGACTGGTGTTTGTTCCGGAGTGTCTCGGGGATATGGGATTGGGCCAGATAATAACCATCACTTCCCCATTTTAATTTTGGTCAGGTAATCTCATTCCATAAAAATGATCACCAAAATAACATTGCTCTTGAATTTTAATCATTCATAGTTTCCATATTGAGGTAGGTTTTTTGAACTGTCAGCCTAGCAGTTATTGGCTTTTTATACCACTATCTTATTCATAAAATTTGAAAGTCAAATTGGGAACCAGTCAACAGACCAGAAACAGACATTTCTTTTTCTCTGTCAAAGTTTCTCTCAACCAGACAGTTTCTTTGGAAAAACAGAGAGGAGATATTTGCTCTAAATCTCTATTGTTACCTTAAGACAGTTACAAACCTGAATAAAAATCAGATAATGGCACACCACAGTGTGAGATGGGCAGTAAGTGATGATGAAGCACCTCACTTAAAAATTACACCTCATTTGCAGGCCAATTTGAATTGATTGCAATTCACTGTTTCAGAGCTGGTACTGAAACATTATGTGTGTTACTTCACCTTTAGAGAAAGTATGCACACACGCATTACTTTCACACACTTCCCGCAATTAGCCATTTGCAAAAAAGAATAAAAAAATAAATAAAATCTCCATATAAATTATGAACTAGCTTTATTTCCATCATTATTAGCATGCCGCAGGCACCGACTCATTTAGTGTCATTAACAGAGCCTTTCTGAGTGCCATCTCTGCTGATAGGGTCAAATCCTCTAAATCCTTTTACACCACATTAGCTAACTGCCTCATATCCCGTCGTGACACGCCACTCAGCTAAGCTTAGCACACCCTCCTCAATGTGTCAACCAGTATGGCTCAAACTGACACTGATAGCTGCATTATTATTATGCATTGGAGGCAACGTGACAAATCTGTATGCCTAAATGCCCAGGATCTCAAGCACTGTAATCAAGGGTATGTGGTGAAATACACACAGTATAAATTTGTCTCTTAATTGACATTTCCTGTATGTTTCTAGTGGATGATGATCATCAGTGCACCTGTATTTAATAAAGTGCTAATGAAGTGCTTATTAAGAAGGCTCGCTAAGTCACAGGTCCTCAAGCATTGAGTTTGTAAATATCAACAGTAATCTAGGAGGAAATATGGTATGGAGCCTACTTCTTTGGTGAAATGCTCATGGAATATCCTTTGTGATTAATTTAAGCATTTAAATAAATTTGATAAAAAAACATAAAACAGATTTCAGATTCCTTGTTGGGTGTGTGTACACATGTTTAATGAGCCCATCGTGTTTAGACTCAATCAGTGCCCTTTCCATGAAATTATCAACTAATTTGGTGGCTTGAGTTCACAAGGATGACTCAGTGGGCCTGGTAGATGTTGCATGTTACTATAATTGCCATTAAGCATCATCAAGCCTGGCAACTAATGTGTATGTATCACGTATAACCAGTGAAGTCAGTACTTATGATGCAAACCTGCCACAGCTTCACTTCAGTGTGTGACAGATAGGGGAAGAGACAATTCAATGCTCAGACATGAGAAATTAAAGAATTTTGGTTAAGCCTCTGTTAGCTGGGTCCTGGACATGAGTCTGTGTATGCGCGCATGTTATCCTGTGTGTGCACTACTTGTGCGCTCTCAAATGCATGCATACCAAAAACGTTGATGTGTCTGTGTTTGTGTGTGCTTTTACACCCTGCCTTGAGCGTCTGGTGGTAGCATCTCCCTGCCTTGTGCACTGGGGAGCTGCCATCTGCTCTTCCAATGGGAAAAGGGGTGTTTGGCATTGTGTCCAATTCATGACCTTACTCAATTTCTCAGCTACCACAATCTCAGGGCTGCAGGCAATTTACACTATCAACCAGGAGAGGGCGGCACACTCAACACAAGCTCTGCTGGTGTTTCTGCCAAGTTCCATTATTATTTGATGTTTTCATACAGCATGCAGAAGTATTTATTATGAGAATTTACTTCTTCAAGTCAGAGCTAAATGGATAATTTATCTGTCGCACATTTTTAAAGAAAACAAATCAGTACATTGATATAATAGTCCATTACATGTCAAAGTACACATTTCAAACCCTCTTTTAGTACTCAGTTAATCAGTAAATCCTGCACTTCTTCAGAAAAGCAACCACTGTATCTGATATATTATTAGATTTGACATTATTCGATTGTTAAGCCCATTTTACCGTGAGTAGCTATATTTCTATTAGCTTAATAGCTATTTCAACTGCTTTATATATAATTAGGTATTTGAGTGATTTAGTTCCAGGAGTCAATCCCCCTCTAAAATAAGTCTGAGGATTCTTTTATGATTAATAGGTTGTATAAGATAAAAAAAAAAAAACAACTCCTTCTTCTCAAATTTTCTATTTTTTCCCCCTACTTTTTAATATTCGCTTTTTTGTGAAATATTGGATTTTAGATTTAAAGTGTTTAGACCTCAAACAATGTTTTAAATGAATGACAGAACAACAACTCAGACATCTGAAACAATGACAATACTTTTTATGTTTGAGCCAAAGATTTCATCTTTAAGCCAATTACTCTTCGTTAATATGAAAAAAATAGTTTATCTGGGTTTAAAACGAACTAGTAAAATAACAGCTATAATACAGCATGCATGTGGAATGTGTGGGTATGAGTACAGTAGTACCATAAAATAGAAATATGCAAGCAAAGGTGTTATGTCCAGCACATGAATGTACTTTCTATATATAAATGCACAGAAGTTCATCATTAGAGACATATCTGTGCTAGGGAATATTTCTATATTTCTTTACCACCTTATCACAAGCCTGCCATTACTGACAATGAAAAAGCCCTAAATACAAATTTCATCCGTTCTTATTATAATTACTATTACTCAATTTGTATAATTCCTGGCACAAATGATTTCCAAATTCAAATGTGGTCCCTGATCCAAGACATTATTATTCCTTGTATATTAATTAATAAACCTAAGTATCTAGGAATCTATTAAAATTGTTGCTAAATTCTGTATCAAAAAGTTGTAGTTCTAGCATGAGTAGTCAGATTTTTAGACTAGTTGCCAGTTTTCAGATTGGCAAGTCTGTGGGTGGACAATTTTAGACGAGAGACTGTGGAAAGGAATCATCCCCTCATCTGAGCAACAATATCCAGAGAGGCAGTTTGTCAGAGCACAGCTCAGTCAGTCAGCCCTAAGCCCATCTGCTCCATAGGCTTCCAGCACTGCCCTGGAAGACAGGGGGCAGATCTGTGTGTGTGTGTGTGTGTGTGTGTGTGTGTGTGTGTGTGTGTGTGTGTGACATGTAACAAGACAGATGAATGCTTACAGACTGCTGGTGAGGAGGAAGGGACAGAAGGAAGTGAGGGAAAAGCTGTAGGGAGAAAGGTGTGGGTTTTGACAGCAGTGAAAATGAAAGCAATCTAAAGGGAAGGAGAAGGTGTGAAAATGAGTCAATGTGTTGTAAACTGTGCACTGGGAACAAGGTAAAACTCCAGGAACAAAAGAACAGAAATCAGTAAGATGGAAGAAAAATAGTAAGAGTGCCAAGAGAGCAATGAGTTCAGTGAGTTCAGTTTTTCAATCAGTTCAATTTTCTCCACAGATAAAGCAAACAAGACAAGTTTTTTTTTTTTTTTTGGTTGAGGAATGGTATTCAGATGGTACTGGAGGAGGAGATGTGTGCCAGCATAATGTCGGATGCATGTGTTTATTCCAGAAAGGTGTGAGGGTGTAAATAAGTGTGAATATGTGAGACATATGCGTGTGCCAGATAATAATTGCCTACGGTTGCTTGAGATACTAGATTTTTTATTTTTTTTTTTTTTTACCTTTGTTTTAAGTTGTAAGGCTTTGCACGTTCAGGGGAAAAGTAATTGAATAATTTGTTTGTGTGAGTGAACACACACATACGTATACCTGGATGATTACTTCTATATATGTGAGTCATGTTATTAATAATAAATAGCATGTATGTGTGTGCATTCATGTGTGTGTGAGAGCAAAGCAGGCTAACCTTGTCCTAATTACAGTCTATCTATTCCATCAGTGCTGTGCTCTGGCCTATTTTCACAGCTATAAATTTACCACTCTCCCCTCTGTTGTGATAGATGACCCACTCATTTTAGCCCCTCTCTAAAGACTGTGAGCCAGAAAGGAAGTCAGTGAAAGACAGTGGCACCACTTCACTACTTATGATGGCAATGATGGAACTTTCCATGTCCTCAAAACTATTTTTGGTTTTGAAGTTGCTACACTATATGGACAAAAGTATTGGGCCACACCTCCTAATCTTTGAATTCAGGTGTTTTCAGTCCCACTGCCACAGGTGTATAAAACCATGCAGTCTGCCTTTACAAACATTTGTGAAAGAATGGGTCTAAAGAGCTCACTGAGTTCATGTGTGGCACTGTAATAGGATGCTATAGTTGCAACAAGTCAGTTTGTCCAATTTCCTCCCTCCTAGATATTTCATGATCAGCTGAAAGTGGTATTATTGCAAAGTGGAAGTGCTTACAAATGACAGTAACTCAGCCACAAAGTGGCAGACCGCGTAAAGTTACAGAGCGGGGTCGCCAAGTGCCAACGCTCTGCTGACTCAGTAACTGCAGAGTTCCAAACCTCCTCTGGCGTTAACAACAGCACAAAAACTGTGTGCCGGGAGCATCAGAGCATGGGCTTCCATGGCTGAGCAGCTCCTGTAGGTGTAATGTGTAGGTGGCCCAGTACTTTTGTCCCTAAGGCAGTGCACCGACAAGCACCCTTCCTGTATCTAAAAATGGATAATTTATAGATGTGAGTCTTTCAATTATAAAGCCATATGATGATATACAGTATGGGTTTCTTTTACTGATCTTGACCTCTAATCTAACAACTTCAACCAATCGTGAAACTATACTTCAGAAACTGTGACAGAAGATTTAGGGTTATGTTAAAATACAAAACTCAAAAGATACATAAAGAGTAAACTGTGAACTTAGTGTTTTAATGCTGTGTTTGTTCTAGGAGAGGAATTTTTTCACTATGAGCTGTAAGGATGATTACAGTTATCAAGACAGGCATGTGAATGTTGTACTAGAAAAAGCCTGAGAAATATGTAAATGTAACTCTATGTCATAAACACACAGGAATCACTGGGTAGTTTGCCACTTTCTTAAATTAACAAATCATCACCCACCTTGTGATACATCTAATCCAAACCCAGGTTTTGGCTGAGAAAACAGACATCTCTTACTATAACTTTTGTGTATTTTCATAGTTGGGACTAATATAGAGATGAATGTGCTGCACACAGTGAAGCACAAAGTGGGTTGTGGGCTGCAGCTGAGGTCTCTATCTCTGGATTTAGGGCAAATCTGAAGGACTAATGCAAACAGACAGAGAGACGTGCATGTAATCACAGAGGCACTAGCATATTTTTATGAATGTATATTAAATGCTTGAATGCAAAGACACCATCCAAGAACATATTCCCACACACAACCATTTTCCAGTATGTACTTCAAAGGCAAAAAGATCCAGGTATCCTTTATACTGAAGACAGCACGGAAACCCCATAACCCTTAGTTTTTCTTTCAAATCAGACAGCTGTGAAGTCTGTCTTTAAATATGTGCCATAGCAAAAATTATAAATAACATCGATCAGCAATTCAGCAGGTCAGCATTTAGCCAGTCTATTTAGTCTGACTAAATCTAATTGACTGAATGCAGATAAACAGGCCATGTGGAGAGCAAAAGAAAGATGGCTCTATAATATACATTGGGTAACCATTAGCTATCTGTTGACAATGATTTAGCTCTTTATTAGCTTTTTATAAATGTATTTGCATTTGTAAACAATGATTGGTTACCCTGGAAGCTCAGACAAATTGGTCATTGCCCTCAATGACTATTTGATGGGTTCCAGGAGTGATCAAGGGTAAACTTTGTCAGACTAGAAAGATTAAATAAAAGCCTTCAAATCTTACTGTGTGGATTCATCTCAGTGACATCCTATGCTGTCTGTGAGCTGCTGCACTGCATGCGTATGAGCTTGGAGCTGTCAACCACAGCACAGCTATAAATTCCACTGGGATAAGCTTCAAACTTCACCTACTCAAAATGCCCTTGGTGTTAAACACAATAGCCATACTTCAGTCTGACATATGCACACAGCCTTCACCCCC